>CM039625.1:24271848-24331848 GCA_022457165.1 Juglans mandshurica | reverse complement strand
TGTTAGCACTGCTTTCACCAAAACTTTCAATCACCAAACCCACCTACTATCCACGCTTATGTTGCTACCCCACACCTTTGCCTGACCCTACATGATATCTAGATACAGGAGACACGCACAACAACACTCAAATCTTGGAAACATAAATCTGCAAGTAGAGGAATATATTGGGCATGATCACATTTCGGGTTGGGAATGGTCAAGGTTTGCATATTCATCACATTTGCTCCTTTATGTTATGCTCCTTTTCTAAACCTTTCTTCCTACATAATGTGCTTCATTTTCCTTCTATCCCTAAAAACTGTATCTTTGTTTATCAATTCTATAAAGATAATGATGTGTTCTTTGAGTTTCACACATCTTTCTTTTGTGTTGAGGATCAATCCCTAGGAGCCATCCTTCTCAGTGGAAAGAATAACCAAGGTCTCTATCAACTCTCATCTCCTCCTACTGCATCTCAAATTCCCTTTGCCCTCATTAGTGAACTTGTCTTTTGCTTAATGGAACTCCCCATTCGGTCATCCTGCCATGCGTCTAGTTAAGTTCATTGTCGCCAAAAATAATAATTTAGCCACTTTGAATAAAAAGTCCCCTGACATTTGCAATGCATTTCAAATAGGCAAAAAAATCATTTACCTTTTTTCTTATCCCTTAACTTGTATAGTAGTTCTATGGACCCTATTTTTACTGATGTATGGGATCCTACTCCTAAACCTTCTATCAATGGAAATTGTTTTTATGTTTGTTTAGTTGATTTTTTTCTAATTTTGTCTGGCTTTGTTCTCTAGCATATAAATCTAATGGTAACAATGGTATTAGAAATGGCCAGTCACGTCATCAGGTGGTTTGGTTTCTCTCGAGCGTAACCTATGAGAAGTTCTGGTTTCCCTCAAATGAAACTAAGGAATGGTGAGTGCATACATACGTGATAGGTCTAAGAAGAAATTCTCTGTTCGTATTGGTTTTCCTATTGAATCCTGCCCATTTACTCACTCCCTTGCTCGCTTTGTTTTGGCTACATCCATAGAGGATCATGTCTCCCAATTGGAGTTGCACAAGAAACCCATCTTGGGCCCATTCATTAGGGGGAGCCTAACTCACACATGAGGGGGAGTGTTAAGAATATAATATAAATAATTAAATCTACCTCTTTCCAACAAGCTTAAGCTTTTGAATAAGTTTTGATCTCACAAACGCGAAGTTCATGAAGTGGATGGAAAACCCAAGTGGTTTCAGCTGTAGTGAGTGCAAGGGATCGATATTCAAATTTAGCATTGGACCGAGAGACAGTTGGCTGCTTTTTAGCTTATGATGATAGAAAGTTTGAGCCGATATAATTATCATAGCCTGGTGTAGATTGATGTATATCTGGGCAGCTAGTCTAGTTACGTCAGAGTAGGCAATAAGATCATTAGAGCTTTGAGAAAAAAATGTTGAAGCTGAAATGGAGGGTTCCTTTGATATAGCAAAGGATCCTTTTGAAAGCTCGAAAATGATCCTCAATTGGGGCATGAACGAATTGACATACTGTGTTAATAGGGTAGGACAAGTCAGCGTGATGGTGAGATATTAAACAGTAGCAATGAGTGATCTATAGAAAGGCTTGATGTTCCACTTCCTGTTACTCTACATTGCGATAATTAGAGCACAATCTTCATGTCTGCTATTGATATGTCTCAAACTTGGTCCAAATACATTGTATTGGACTATCACTTCATACGTGAACAAGTTGCTGCCGATACTCTCATTGTCAAATTCATTCCATCACATTTATAACTTGCTAATATTTTTACTAAAAGTCTTTCATGATCTCAATTTGTTTTATTTCATTCTAAGTTCACTGTGACACCATCCCAGTTAGCTTGAAGGGGGTGTTAAGGATACAACTGCTAAGTTTCTCATATGAGGAAAGTCAACAAATGATCCTCAATCATAACTTCTATCACAACATAAATAGTTGCACCATTAGTGTCTAATTTATAGCCTATAAATCAACTGTAAGTACTTTTATATTTATTTTTAATCTTTGTACAACCTATTATAAAATGAATGCAAGAACTCACGCCTCTTTCAACGCTATGAGAATCATTTGGTCAAACCTTCATAGGAATGTTGTGGCTAAACGCAAGAAAGAATAGCGAAAAGCTGCTAATAGCAGTCTAGGTCAATTAAGATTCTAGAGAAATAAGTTCTATATGCATAACATAACATTTATCTTATCAATATTTCTTCTTATCTCTATTTGTTAGTCTTCATATCTTTATCACTTCATCCTCATCTTTGTAAGGCTATTTAAAGCCAAATAGTCTATAGAATAAAGTAGCTTTTGAATTAGTAGACATTGTGTGTTACTTCTTATTAGATTCCTCGTTAGGCTCTGAGTAGTGCAGGGTCGTGACAAGTAACTTCTTGACAAACTAGGAACTAAACCATGAAAAAGATTTTGGAGGCATAATGCTCTAAGAGTGCTATACTTATTTTTCCAACAAGCTTCATTCATATAAAAGGATAAACTGAACTACAGTATTGTTAGAGAGATATATTACAAAGCTACAGGGGGTCATTGCCACTATGGAAGTCTAATAGGTAGGGGGGATGGAAATGAGGGGAATGCTTCCATAGAGACTATTAGAAGCTGCCTATTGCACAATGGAATGCGCGCATCGATTGAGATTTCGATGTATCTTCCTAATATTCCAACTTTCAAACGACTGTAGTGTGGTTCTGATATATCTTACTATTGGTTCAATAGTCCAATCTGAATTGTTCTCGGGAACCTCCACTGCTTGTATTACCACAAGTGAATCACATACAATTACGAGCTTCTTGAGTTGTTGCTCCTTAGCTTTAGTGATTCCTATGTACATAGCTATGGCTTCTGCTTGATTAGGATTCGGGCTTGAGATGAACTTGGTTTTAACAAACACTAGAGAACCATCCCCTGATCTACAAATAGCTGCTGTTGTGCTGCCTGAACCTCTAACAACCACATCAAATGTTAAAGTGAAATGATCTGTAAGTGTAACTATCCAATTATGGGTCTCATTCAATTGTTTATTGCCTCATGCTTAACAGTGTTCTTTATAAATTTTTAGAGTGCCAGACACAAAGCTTTCTATACTCGGGAATGAAGGACTGATGGGCAATTTTGTTTCTAAAAAACCACATATTATCCATAGCTAGGATAGCAAACACTTGAAAGTGGTGTTCTTTATGACTTCGAATGTTGAGACACTTTGAATGATAGAGAATACATTCCAGCCAATGACTAATTTCAGTGTCTGTGAAACAAGAGATATTTAAGGAGAATATCTCCACAAAATTCTCATGAAAGTGCATTTGAAAAACATATGATTTTGGGTTTCTTCCTCCATGCTACAAATAGACAACAAGATTGATCATCATTGAGAGGAAGAAATCTTTTCAACTTCGATTTTGTGGGAATGATATTTTTGAGAATTCTTCAACAAAAAAATTTTAATCTATCCAGAATCTTGAGTTTCCAAAGTTTCTTCCAAATATCAGGTTGACTATGTGAAAGTTGGTTGTTGGGGCTCATGGTAATTGCTGCATATGTAGACTTTACCAAGAATTTCCTGGATGAATGATGGGCCCAAATTAGTTTATCCTCAATGGTATGGAATTTTGTCTGGGCTAAAGGGATTTTCTTAATCTCATTCAAAGATTCTTGATGAAAGAGAGCATCAAATAGAAGCGTCTTCCATCTTATGGGTTCTTCCATGGTTAGTTTAGAAACATTTAAGTTCAGATCCTTTTGGATAGATACCGACATTAGTATGGGTTGGAATGAAGATAGTGTGGCTATCCAGGGGTAAAACGAAACCTTTGTACTAGTACCAGAAACATACACTATGCTTAAAAAAATCTTTGTGTTAGAATACATTTCCAAAACCAAGAATCAGAAGCCTTTGGAGATGTTGCAAAGAAAGAAGAACTTCTCAAGTACTTATCCACTAGTACTTGTTTCCAGATAGCGTTACAACTATTTATCATATGCCAACCTTTCTTGCACAGAAGAGCTTTTTAAAATGAGAGGTCAATCTAAGGTCAAGTCCACCTATTGACTTAGGTTGGCAAATGGACTTCCATGATTTATGAGTGAAATTGTGAGATTTTTCAAAGGAAAACCCCCATCAAAACTTCATGAAAGAATTATCAATGCTTTTAGTAATTGATTTTGGAATCCAGAAGGTGGACATCATGTAAGAGGGAATGAAACTGGCTACATATCTAATTAGAGTTGTTCTACCTACCTGAGACAAGAGCTTAGCCTTCCATTCTGCTAGTTTTGAAAAATAATTTCCTGGATCTCTTCAAAGTGTACTTTTTTACGACTTTGAAAGAAAGGGGAAGTCCTAGATATTTTATTCGGGATGAAGTAATTTTGAAGACAAAGATGGCTTTCACATCTCTTCTTGTCTGGGTAATGTATTACCACTTAATTGAATTGAAGATTTCCCAGTACGAATTTTTTGACCAAACCAGGAAGAGTAGTTTCCTAAAAAATTTAAGAAATTATGTGCATTTTGGCTAGAAGCTCTGTCAAAGAGAATGAGATCATCTGCAAATAAAAGATGAAAAAGGGTGGGGTCATTCCTACTCATATTGATGCCCTCTAAGTGTCCTATATTTTCCTTTCTTGTAATGAGTCTTGTTAGAACTTATGTTCCAATGATGAAGAGGAAGAGGGATAAATGATCCCCTTGTCTTGGATCCCCTTGTCTTAGTCCTCTAGAAAGATGAAAGAAACCAAAGGGGTTCCCATTGATAATCACTGAAAATTTTTACAGCCATAAGCCCCAATTTACCTCTTTTTTTCTTGAGATGATGAAAGACCTCTTGAGCAAGGATAATATTTTCTTGGATTACTCTGCCTGGAAAAAAAGTTGTTTGATGGGAGGAGATTATATTGGGAAGAATTTTTTTGAGCCTATTTGTTAGGATTTTTGCAATAAATTTATAGCAAACATTTGAGAGACTAATAGGCCTGAATTCGTTAACAGTATTGGGATATTTGGTCTTTGGGATTAAAGAAGTGTGAGTGTGATACAATTCCTTTAGGAGTTTCCCATTGACGAAAAAAATTTGGATGGCAGCATTGAAATCGTTTTTCACAATATCTCAATAATGTTTGTGAACTCATTAGGACTAGGAGCTTTTTTCGAGGGAGTTTGCTTTAAAGTGGATAGTATTTCCTCATCCAAAAGTATCTCACAAAGAAAATTATTGTCCGATTCAGATACTTTGGTGGGAAACAAGTCATCCAGTTCATAAGAGAACATGGGATTAGAAGATTGATAAATCTCTTTAAAGTGATCCAAACATTTATTCTGAATGACAGATTGATCAGCAGTCAAATTATTTGGACTGATCTTTAAACTTTCAATGGAGTTAGTCCTTCTTCTCATAGTGGTTGACATATGAAAGAATCTTGTATTGAGGTCAATAGTTGTCAACCACTGCAATCTGGATTTTTGTCTCCAAAGAATTTATTCTCTTATGAGTTATTCATTGAGATTTTTTTTTTTTTTTAAATTAGCTTTCATGTTCATAGATTGGATGGTAAGGTCATTGGCTTGAATAAGGGAAAGAGCTTGAGTTAGATTTTTTTATGGAGGATTGGATACGTCCAAAGAAATTCTTGTTCCAAGACTTTAAAGCTTTTTTGAATTCTTTTAATTTTTTTTTTGAAAACATATACCCTAGAGTTCCTAGGAAAGAGGTATTCCAAACTTTTTGAATGATCATCTAACTAGTTGGATCCTCAATCCAAAAAATTTCGAATTTGAAAGAATTAGAATAATATTTCCTTCCTGAAGTGTCCAGGATAATGTGAAAGTGATGAACTTATGGGAAGATGATGAAGAGTAGCATTAGGGAACAGAGTCATCCATAAGTGATTCGCCACTCCTCTATCAAGTTTTTCTCTAATGTTTCCTACTCCTTGTCTATTATTGGACCAAGTAAACTTTGGACCATGAAAGCCTACATCTACGAGACCATTCTCTTCCATATAAGATCTAAGACCACTACAATGAGAGGAACATGCAAAAGGCATTCCTCCCACTTTTTATGTTTGACTTAGAATGGAGTTAAAATCACCTATACTTATCATGGGACCATTGTAATTATTAGCAATATTGTTCCAAAACTACCATTTTCTACTATTTTGAGCAGGGCAATAAACAAGATTGAGTAGCCAAGGGTTGTGGGATGGATCCATGTACACTAACAAAGCCATTACATTATTATTTATAAACACAGGTTCAACATCCATTCCTTATCTCCACATAAACTACATACCACCTCATTTACCAGCACAGGGAATATTTACATACATAGAAAACCCTAGTCTATTCGCAATATCAGGAGTATTTACATCCAACAAAAGAGTCTCCGAGAGAAAGATTACATCAGGCTTATGACTTGATGTTGGTCCTCAAACTTTTGATTGCACGGGGACGGATAAGGCCCTTGCAATTCCATGAGCGTAATCTCATTCTTGATTTGGTGGCAGTTTTGGCCCTGCCACGTCGGCCTTAGCATCAAAAGAGAAAAATTTCAAAGTTTGAATCTGAGATTGATTACCCGAGCGGTGGTCTTCCACCTTTTGATAGGGAGAGAAACGGGGTTTCTTTTTCCTCCGGTTGAATATCATTTTTCTTTTTGCCATCTGGAGGTACTTTGCGATCAGAAGATCTTCTTCTTCTAGCTGAGCCTTGCTTTCCTTCTCCATAGCAATCTAGTTTGTTTGTGTTTTAGAGAACTCTTCTCCTGTAAAAGTCGATTCCCCTTGTCCCTCTTGAGTAAACCTCTTATTTTCCTCTATCAAGTGCGTTTCCATCGATGGAGTTAGAGACAGCGTCTACGGGTTGGTTTTGTTTGTGTTTCGGGGAGAGGAGGACAGATTAGTGGCCAAAGTGTTATTTTCATTTGGGTTGGGCCTTATTGCAAGGCATGTTTTTCCTGATGGGCTGACTAAGAGAGATGGAGTGGTTTTTTGGGGTCATTTCTATTAGGCTTGGGAGGTGTTTGAATTGAGCTATTATCTGCTTGAATAAATTGGACTCAAAGTGTTGGTCTGTTCATGTGGGGGCCTGTTATTTTCCATGATGTGAGATGAATTGATGGGTACTAAAAGGGACGCGTTAAATGAGGGGGCGCGTTACTCACAGTTGGATCTCCAATGTTTTTTTTGAAAGGACTGTATGTTCTTGGCCAGAGTGACGGGGGGACCAAATTGTACATATTGAGATTCAAATGGGTTCCTCCAAGCTGACAAGATGAAGTGACTGCCACAGCTCTCTGTTATTGCTTCTTTGTCTGTTGAGTTAGATAGCTTCCACATTTCCCACTAATTTTCCGAGTAATTCCCATGTTCATGCAAAATTGGTTTCCATGGAGGAGTTGCACCCTTGTGTCAAACCGGTTACAGTTTCATTCCTTATTGTTGCTGAAAATTGTTGACACGTTATTCACCTAATAATCGGGAATGGTTGTAGAATTATCTTTCTATGGATACAATGTACCTTTCCCTTTGCTGGATGTTTGTGGAAAAATTTGTCTAGTTTCAGGTGCTACTTAAGTGTTTGACGTAGGGAGAGAAATGTTTATTTCGAATGCCACCATCTCTGACCGTTGGTTTCTTGTTGAGGCTTGTTGATTCTTATCTCGAATGAGCCTTCTTACAACAAAATTTCATGTTCGCATCCATGGACCAAAATTGGTAGCATCTAATTGATTTTGAAAGAGTGGACAAACTTGTTGAATGTTACCAAAACAACCACAATAGTAGCAAAAATATGATAATCTTTCATACCTAAAACTTATCCAAGTGGCTACTAGTCTCCTTAGTCGTGTGAGGGGAAAGCCATTTGGCAGTAGGCTATTAACATTGATCTCAACTTAGATTCTTATATACCTCATAAGGGTTATCCCCAGACTTGATACCTGTTCTACTTTAATGAAATTTCACAACTTTCTTGCAATTTTCTCAGTATTTGGGGTTGTCATCAGTTCCAACGGAAGACCATGTATTTGCACCCAGAAAATAGACATTTTAGAATCAATTTCTTGTAAACTTAAACCTAGAGGCCACTCATGTACAAGCATATGGAATCCTTCCTAAGAGTGTTATACTTGTTAATGCGGAAAGCATGCAATGAGGTGTTTCCTACAAAATCAGATTTGTACAAAAAAGTATAACAAATGATCAAATGTGTCCACTATGTGAAATTGGAAACAGTAAGCCGTATTCTTTGGAGTTATTCTTCCTTAAATGATGTATGGGTGAAGAAGGATTGTAGATTGCAGAAATGGTCAAATTATGCAGACTATGTTTTGGAACTATGGGAAAGGTTGGTGGACAAAATCCAATACTTAGAGTTAATTACAATAATTATAAGAAACATAAAGTTGAGAAGGGACTTATTCATTTTCATAAGAAAATCTACAAGCCCAACATATGTAATTTTTGAAGCCGAAAACAGTTTGGAAGAGTTCTATCCAGTGGCAAATACTGGGTGCCTAACCACAGAAGAGAACAGAGTTCCAAAGTAATTCATATTGTAGAAACAAATAAGAGATATAATCAAGCTAGATTGGGCTGCACAATTGACCAAAAGCTGAAGAAGATGGGAGGGAGAAGCCATAGTAATTTTGTGCACACAACTGAATATATGATGGATCCAAAATTAGCTAAAACTACAGTTATGTGGAAAGCAACATGTTTTTGTTGAGATTTGAAAATCAGACAAGCCATCTTTGAAGGGAATGTCGTGGCCATAGTTCAAGCTACCTACAATGAGGAGAGCAGGAGCCTTTATGGTCAGCTTATTAAGGTTATAAAATGTTACTTACAAAGCAACTTACAAGAGTTTATGCACATGAAAAAAAGATGTGAATAGGGTTGTTCATAAGATGACAAGACTGGCTTTGCAAGAAGATGAAGATCACAAGCATAAATCCAACACAAGCAAAAAGATGATGATTTAAAATTGATTGAGGTAGCCTCCCTTGTTATTTAGGAGTTGAAAGTTGATCCTCCTATAGAAGTGAAACACAAATAAAGGTTAGTTGAGATGAAAAGTGTTAGTCATCTCCAGGTATTGAATGTGGGAACTTCACAATCGGAAGACTTTATTCCTTTACGAAATTCTTTTGCATCTATAATGAGTTAGTTATATATTTATTCCCCATTTATTGAGAGGTGGGGGTGTACAAAAATTGTTGAAACCGGCCAGGACCAACAGGACCGGCCACCAAGTATGGAACCGGTCGAAACTGACAGAGAACCAGTCGGCCAGCGGTAGAAATAAGTTGAAACCGATGTCGACCGGTTCGGCTTCGATTTAAACCTAATTCAAACCACTGAACCGGCCGATTATATATATATTTTAGATAAAACAACGTTGTTTCACTTAAGTGAAACGACGCCATCTGGTTTAATACACCAAACAACGTCGTTTCAATTTAGGGTTTAATACCCCCTATTCCTTTCTACTTCTCTCTCTCTCTCTCTCTCTCTCTCTCTCTCTCTCTCATCGCACCTTCCATCTCTTTGTCTCATCGCGACGCCAAGCCATCTCTCTCTCTCATCGTACGGTTGTGACTCGCACCTCCATTTTTTAGTTTTGAATCATTCGCAACGCTGAAGGGACAACAACGACATACCGGGATCACGTCGAAACTGACGTCGCCTATTTTTCCCCCCTTTACCAACTGGTTTCGACCTGTTTTATTCATGTATAGTAGTTGTCGATGGACCGAAACCGAACTGAAACAATCGGTTTTCACCCCTATTGAGAGGTAAATGCAAGGTTGAACATTTAAAATGCGTATATGATCCGACCCAATTTTATGACCCATCCAAATTGAAATAACAGACCCAAAACAAAGTGGGTCGAAATCGAAAAATTTTGATCTCGATAGGATTGGGTCGGGAAATTACCCCATACCTGAACATGACAACTGAGTTTCTGAGCAACCAACCACACAAAAAATAGAGGCCAAATCTGTGAAGTGAAACTCACCAACGAGTAATACAATGACCAGTTGTAAGTAGAACTTTCGGCAATAGAACAGAAGAGCCTAGCTTGATCGCAAGTTGAGAGAGTGGAGTAATGGAGAGAGTGTGGGATGAGGAATACGAACTTTGGAAATGGTGGTTTTAATACCTCCCTTGGCTAGAACACAAGCCTTCTCGACTTCGATACCTGACATAGCGTTGCAATATGTGCTATGTCAGGGAGGAAGAGAGATTGCAAGGAAAAAAAAAAAATATATATATATATATATATAGAGAGAGAGAGAGAGAGAGAGAGAGAGAGAGAGAGAGAGAGAGAGAGAGAGAGAGAGAGAGAGAGAGAGAGAGAGAGATTGTAGGGAGGGAAAGGTTGCCAAAATCAGTACAAAAGTATGGAAAATCATAAGATTTGAAAAGATCATACAAATCAAAGCATAGATCTGACGGGGAGCAAATCAAATCAAAGCTAAGAAAGTCAAACCCACACGTTACCTCTACAGTGTTTACATCATCGTCATCAGTATCTTCTTCTAGAAGACCACTTAATGTGGAAAATTGAAATCGTGTCGGAAAATTCAATTTTTTTCAAAAGAATATTCGAGTCGGAAACTCATGTAACATGTTCGGTTCGAGATTATCTGTTCAAAAGCTTACTTTTTAGGTCTAGTTGGATGAACAATCCTAGATAGATGTATCAAAAAATGGTAAAGAAAAGGTTTATGATACAGTTACCATAATCAAATCCTTGAAAAATGTCACATGAGTAGTTTCCTAGTTTGGAATGCAAGAGGGACTGCTAACAAAAAACTTAAAATTATTAATACTATAAATAAGAATTAATGAGTCAAATGCAAAATTTACAAACGGTAATTGCTAACTAAATGGATTGATCCAATAGTTTGCAACCACAATGTGGATTGAGTATATGATGAAAGGTCAATACCAATGTTGGAAAAAATAACACATGGACATGATTGCGACCAATTAGTGTATGATGAAAAATAATTGAAGAAAAAAGCCATTGATTTTTCCAATGAATAAATGTTAGTGCAATTAATGGATTATGGAACAATGCAGACTTGTTTATATTTCAATTAAAAAAGCCAAGTTAATAGGCCTTTCACTTAGTTAAAAAGACTAGACTAATTATTTACTTTAAGAAAATACTAAACTCTATATTTTATTTGAGAAATGATTTAGTCAAAAAAAGATTTCACAAAATAAACTTATAAATTGATGTGGTTTGATGTGATCCATTAAATTGTAAAATTATTTTCATTATAAAGTAGATCTAATGTATCACATGAAGTCATTTTAATTTGTAAGTTTATTTTTATCGAATTTATTTTAGCTGTAGCATTTCTCATTTTATTTACAAAAATCATAAATTTCGAGTGATTGGTGATACAACATCAATATAATAAATATTAGTCAAAAAGTCTCCTCTCTGGTGGCGATTCTAGAGGTGGTGAGCAATAGTCCATGTATGGTACAATTTTAGTCCTCGATTTGGAGAGTTTATTATGAGTCAGATGGATGAGATCAAAGACTTGTGGAGTAATTTGAGGTTGATAGAGAAAGAAGAAGTTGTTATTGAGTTCTCTCAAGGTAGTGAGATGAAGTACAATGGAAGGGAGAGAGAAGTCTAATTGGCAAGGTTTGCTCTGATTGTATGGTAGGGAAGGATGTTATTGCTAATACCATGGGGACAATCTGGAGATTATGTAAGTGTGCAACTTTCCAAGAGGTAGATAAAAATGTTTTTGTTATCACTTTCGCCAACCATGCCGATAGGCAACAAATATTGGATGAGAAACCCTATCTTTTTGATAATATATTATTCATGATCTTGCCTTATGACGGGGTATTACAACCTAGTAAGATGTAGTTCGACTTGAATCATTCTGACTACAATTCATAACTTACCTTTGGGACTTATGACGAAAGATTGGGGAGTTCGAATTGGTGCTTCTGTGAGTCGTGCGTTTGAGGTTGATGTGGTTGAAGATGGGATTGGTTGGGGTAAGTTTTTGAGGGTGAAGGTGGAGTGAAGTTGCATAAGCCCATTGCTAAGGGCAGAATTATTATGGTGCATGGTAAAAAATCTTGGCTCAGTTTCAAATATGAGAAACTCCTGAAGACCAATTTCAATGATGGGTGGATAGTATATGGGGTTAAGGGCTGTTTGAATGAGACAGGTTATGATCAGATTTCTAACTCTCAGTTTGGTTCTTTGCTTCTGGCTTAGGATAGTTACAAGCAGCGGTCAGTGTTTACCTCTTCAGATGTTAACTCGGATGGTCGTGAGGAGGGTCCAAAGGATCCTGCAAAGGAGATGTTACAGGATGTTGAGGGTCTATAGGTAGTACTGCAGTTACGAGGTTGTCAAAGGATTCCGGCCAGGGAAATTTCGAGAACATAGGTGACAAAAACATATTTGGTTGTAGTGAGAATTATGGCAATAAAGCAGTTAAGTGCTGATGAACAACTTAAGGTTGTAGAGGGTCCTTCCACGGTACAACAACAACAACCCCTCAAGGGAAGCAGCATATGGAAATGTCGAGCACGGGGTCAAGGGATAGACTCCTCGGAGGGAGGTGTTCGTGCTGGTGTTAAAAGGCTTGTTGGGACTCACACTGAGGATCATGCAACTACTACAGATGTGAAAAAAAGGGAAAAGGTCTGTAAGTAGGGGTACTGATGTTCTTCCTAATGAAATGGTGGAGGTTGGATGCCCACCGATCATCAGGAAAATACTCAGTTGGAACTGTCGGGGGCTTGGGAATCCCCGAACAGTTCAAAACCTTTGTTTTCAAATAAAGGCTAAAGCTCTTGTTGTGGTTTTCTTGATGGAAACCAAGTTGACACAAGTGTGAGCTATTAAGGTGGCTAGAAAGGCAAAGTTTAAGGGTTGTGTAGTGGTGGATGGAGTGGGAAGAAGTGGTGGTTTGCTGATTATGTGGAAGCAAGAGGTCCAATTGGAGTTAGTGAATTACTCTCAAAGGCACATCAATGTGCTTATTAAGAATGATGATGACAGCTCAAGGTGGTTGTTAACCTGTTTTTATGGATATCCTGATACAAACAAGAGAAGGCAGGCTTGGTAGCTTTTGCAATCTTTTAACCCTGTTAAAATGGGTTGGTGTGTTATAGGAGACTTTAATGAGGTGTTTTCCCATGATGAAAAGGTGAGAGGTAGGGTAAGATCTGAGAATCAAATGAGTTTGTTTAGAGAGGTCCTTGAAAATGGAAACTTATTTGACTTAGGGTGGAAGGGATCTAAATATACCTGGTGTAATAGACATGAGGTGTTTTCCCATAATGAAAAGGTGGGAGGTAGGTTAAGATCTGAGAATCAAATGAGTTTGTTTAGAGAGGTCCTTGAAAATGGCAACTTATTTGACTTAGGGTGGAAGGGGTCTAAATATACTTGGAGTAATAGACATGAGGATGAGTCCTTCACCAAGGAAGGACTTGATAGAGCCTTGGCTAATAAACAGTGAATGAAGGGAAGGACTTGATAGAGCCTTGGCTAATAAACAATGAATGAAGGGTTTTTCTGATATTAGAGTGGCTACTTTGAGTGCTATATGTTCAGACAATAGGCCAATACTGCTCGAGTGTATGTATGGCAGGGATTATGATGTTAGATACTAGTCTCATTTTAAGTATAAGGCTAATTGGACCAAGAAGGAGGGGTGCAGTGACACAATAGCTTTAGTTTGGCAAAGGGGGTAGGTTTGTTGAGCCATATTGGAAGGTTGCAAAGGAAACTGGAGATATGCAGTAAGAGACTTAAAAAATGGAGCAGGAATTTAATAAGAGATAGAACAACAAATATTAAAGAGAAGTCCAAAGAGATTAAACAGTTGCAATCAGATGAGAGGGCAGATAATATGGGAGTTCTCAAAAGGTTACAAAATGAGTTGGGTTTTTTACATGATCAGGAAGATGTAAGATGGAAACAAAGGGCTAAAACTCATTAGTTGGCACAAGGGGATAGAAATACTAAATTCTATCATGCTTGTGTTAATCAAAGAAAGAAAAAGAATTTAATAAAGAATGTAGTGGATGGGGAAGGTAATGTTCTATTGACTAAGGAAGAGATTGCAGTAGGGTTTTGGACTCATTTCTCTCAGGTTTTTCAAACCTCGAATCCCACTAGCAGGTCTATTCAACAGTGTTTGAGTGGAGTAGATCATAGAATTTCTATGGACATGAGGGAATAGTTGGAAAAAGAATTCACAAGAGAAGATGTTGAAGCAGCTTTAAAACAAATGTCCCCCTTAAATCTCCAGGGCCAAATGGTTTTAGTGTAGGGTTTTCCCAGGATCATTGGGGAATTGTTGGCTTTGATGTGGTCCAAGCTGTACTTGATTTTCTCAGCAATGGGGTTATGCCTCGAGGTTTGAATCACACTCTCATTGCTTTGGTTCCTAAGGTTAATTCTTCCAAAACATTTTATTAATACAGACCTATTAGTCTTTGCAATGTGTGGTATAAACTTATTTCTAAGGTTTTGGCTAATAGGCTTAAACTAGTGTTGTAAAAAATTATCTCTTGAAACCAAGTGTTTTCATCCTTGGCAAGTTAATTACAAACAACATTATGGTTGCTTATGAACTTTTCCATATCATGCAGTCTAGACAAAAGGGAAGGGAGTGTAGTATGACTATCAAATTGGATATGTCCAAGGCTTATGATAAGGTGGAATGAGATTTTTTGGAAACTATGCTTGAGAAGTTGGGTTTTGGTAAAAGATGGATTAAGCTGCTCATGGCCTATGTTAAATCTGTCACTTACTCTGTGGTTGTTAATGGGGTTCCAGGTGATGTAATCTTGCCTTCAAGAAGGTTAAGGTAAGGGGATCCACTATCCCCTTACTTTTTCTTGATTTGTGCTGAGGGACTTAGTGTTTTGTTACAACAAGCTCAATTGAGGGGCCTCATTAAAGGAGTGGCAGAATCAAAGGGAGGCATAAGGATCATCCACCTCTTATTTGCTGACGATTGTGTGATTTTTTTTGTATGTCTAAGTAGGAGGAATGGTTTTATATTCTCTATTTATTAAAAGCGTATGAAATTGCTTCTAGACAGACTCTGAACAGACAGAAGACTTCAATTCTTTTCAGTTCAAATACTATAGTTGCTGCAAAGGAGTGTATATCACAACATGCTGAAAGAGTAATTTGTGATAGCTACAATAAATATTTGGGCTTGCCTACTGTGGTAGGAAAATCCAAGTATTACACTTTTTGAGGGCTTAAAGAAAGATTTGGAGGAGGATCAATAGTTGGAAGTCAACTTTTCTCTCAACTGCAGGAAAGGAAATCTTGATTAAGAGTGTGCTACAGGCCATACCAGCATATACAATGAGTGTATTTCAGTTGCCAAATATGTTACTTAAAAAGATTAAAGCTATGATTGCTAAATTCTGGTAGAGCCATAAAAAGGATGGTAAATGAATTCATTAGAAGTGTTGGAACAGTCTTGGCACAACAAAAATCATGGGAGGGTTAGGATTTCGTAACCTAATTTGTTTTAATAGAGCTTTACTTGCTAAACAAGGGTGGAGAATCATTCAAGAGCCCTCTTCATTGGTGGCTTGAATTTATAAAGAGAAGTACTTTCCAACAGATCACTTTGTGGATGCAAAATTAGGCTACTGTCCATCTCAAGTTTGGAGGAGCATTTAGTCTGTTATGGATTTGGTTAAGGTTGGGTTTGATTGGAGAGTTCGTAATGGAAAGGGTGTTAAAGTATGGAAAGATAAATGAGTGCCAATCCCTTCGACCTTTCAGATTCAATCACCTATTACCATTTTGGAGCCAAATGCAAACAGTGGATGTTCTGATAGATGAGGAGAGTAAGATATGGAAAAAAGAGCTTATTCATGCTATTTTTAGACAAGAGGAGGCTCACTGTATTTGCAGCATTCCTACTAGTACTAGGGGGATGGATGATAAAATTATTTGGGGTTTATCTGACAAGGGGATATTTTCTGTGAAAAATGCTTATTATGTTGATCTTGTTAAAAAGAAACAAAAGAATGGGGAGTCTTCAGATGGGGATCATGATGAGGGGCTTTGGAGGAAAGTTTGGAAGTTGACAAGCACAGGAAAGGTTAAACAAGTACTTTGGAAAGCTCTCAATGGAATCTTACCCACCAGATGCAAACTGTATAAGAGAATGATTGTGGATAGTCCAAAGTGTCCAATCTATAATAATGAGGAGGAAACAATTATTCATGTATTGTGGGAATGTCATGTTGCAGCTGATGTATGGGGTGAGGATAATAGTCTAGTCAAGAAATGGAGTTGAAATTATGATGACTTTGTGTCTCTATGGTTTGATCTCATTTCTAGATTAGATGGTGATAATCTGGATTTAGTAGCTGCTGTGTTTCATGGTTTATGGAGGAGGAGAAATGAGTTTGTATTTTATGAAAAGTTCAATGGTCCTTCTATTGTTTTACAATTGGCAATGTAAGATCTTGAGGCTTTTAAGTTGGCTCATGTTAAGAGTGGTGAGGATTAGGGAAGAGTAGAAACATGGGCTGAAAGGAGAGTCTGGAGACCACCATTGCTTGACTATATGAAGGTAAATGTTGATGCAGCTTTTGACAAAGAGAATGAAATGATGGGGATTGCCGGATTGGCATTGTGATGAGGGATTTCAGGGTTGAAGTTCAAGTGGTGCTTGTTACCCCAGAGTCTGCTGCCAGATCTGCTAATGTTGTTGAGAGTTTGGCACTGCTGCGAGCTGTTATCCTTTGAAATGAATTGGGTTTTAGGCAGGTGTAACTGGAATGGGATGCAAAGGTAGTGGTGTATGCTGTTAATGTTATTTCTACTAATTTCTCTTGGACAAGGCAAGTAATTGAGGATATCAATTTTATTATGTCTTCTCATTCAAGTTGGTCTTTATTATTCACGGGCAGAGAAGGGAACAAAGCTGCCCATGTAGCTGCTAAGTTAGCATTATCTTTAGATATTGAGCATGTATGGATGGAGTAGAAACCTGTTGAGGTCCTTCCTTTCCTTATTTTTGATAAATCTTGTATTGTTTGAAAGTCAATAAATTGAAGTTTCATTTCAATATATATATAAATAATAAATATTGATTTAACTTATCTTTTTTACATTAAACCTATGAAGTAAAGTTTGTATTCCTTCCATTCGGGGACCAAAGCCTCCGAATTTTGTTCGTATAAGTTTATAATTCATGCGATATTTAAAACTTTTTAATATAATTTATTGCTATATATTATTTAGAAAATCCAAAGTTTAGTTTATTCCTAAAAAAATTTAATTGAACTATTTATTCTATTCTAGCTTAAAAATATTCAACCCCTCCAAACTTATAATTCTGTTTTGGTTTATGCCTCCGTTGATACAATATTTGAATTCCAAAAACGTTAAACTTACTAGAAATTTATTATATAAGTTGTTTGTTGATATTTCACCGATAAGTAATGTTAGATATACTCTTAAGATGTGCAAATCTTACAGGTTCTCTGAAAAAACGTGTAGTCCACTATTAAAAAAATAGATTTTTCATTTGGTTTTCAAATTTGTCTATTTTTTTCAAAAGGAATGCACTAGACTTACACATTTTAGAATTATACAAATAATTTCCCTTCACTAATATAATAAATATTGAATAATTTGAGATAGAGTCATATGATATACAAGTCTCATACATTCTCTTTGAAAAATAATGAAAACTACTATTAAAATTGATTTTTTTTTTCTAGATTTCATATTTACTCACTTTTTTAAAAGAAGTTCACGAGACTTGCAAACTTTAGGATTGAATAAGTCATTTCCCATAAATATTAGTTTGATTTACCTTTTCATTTTAATTTTTGAATGAAAATGGCAGTTTATGCTATAACTTATAGTATATATCTAATAGTACTTTAAGGTTGCGTTTGGATGTTAGGTGATTCCTGATGATTTGAGTTTTATCTATAAATAGTAATGTTTTGTGAATCTTATTGAGATATGTTTATTTTTACAATTCCTCTCAACTTATCTCATTTCATCTTATTTAATTATTATAATTTTTCTAAATTTTTACAAAAAATAAACAATTCAACTTTTTCAAATTCTGAAATAAAAATAATATTAAAAAAATATATTTTAATAATATTTTATTCAACTTTTAACTTTAATCTCATCTCATCTCATTTCATCTGCGAAAATAAATAAGTTGAAATATAAGTTTAAAAGTATAAAGTGAGTTGAGATGGGTTTGACTTTTTATAAGAAGTTCAAAAAATAATAAATTCTATTAATAATTTATTTGAAATGAATTGAAGTGATTTTTTCGTCCAACCATAGCTTAAAACTCCCATTTTCTCACAATTAACAAAATTATCATTATTAATTAATTTAACCACTGACGATTGACCCGTCCAACTTGTCAATCCTGCCGGTCCGGTCCGGTTCAGCTATGCTTCTTAAAAACATAAAATCCTCAGATGCTAATCTTCTCTTTGCATCGCCAGCTACCAGAAGGCGGTGTTGGACCTAGGAAAGAAAATACATGGCGTCCTCGAATTAGGGTTTCTCTCTGCACAATTGCTACACCAATTATGGCTTCCCTCTTGCTCTCTAAACCCTCTAGCCTCTCCACTTCCTTCCTCCCGACAAAGCCGTAAGTCTCTATTTCTCTCTTTCAACGGGAAAAATCCAATTGAACCCTGATTTTATTTTCATAATAATAGTTCCGTTTTTTTAATTTTGTGGTTTCCTTGTGTAAATTAGTGAAATAAATATCAATCATTACTATCTACTACTTCGAATTTTTAGTTTTGTTGTTTTAATTTTTTTTCTCGTGTAGTTTCTTCCATGGAAATGCGAAGAATCGGAAAACGTATTGCGCCAATTTTAAAGGCCCTAGATGTGCTGTGGATACACCACACGAAGGTACCTTTTTTTCAGTTTTTCTTTTCCTTTTAATGAGATGTTTTTCTAGTAAACGCTTTTTGTTCCGTGGAAAATAATTTTGAGTGGATGCTGTTTGTATGCCTCCTGTGTACTTGGGATATGCCTATTTACTCCTATCAATAAAATGTTATTTCACTCATATAATTTTTTTTAAGTGGATGTTTTCCCGAGAAAATATTCCGGTCATGGAAACTATGAATTATCCTGTACATAACCTTAGCGCGACAGGATGTACATCGGCTGTGTGCCCAGTTCGTAGGAAGAAAAACAGTGCATAATGTGGTGTAATGTGTCTAACTTGAGAGTTCCTTCCTTTGCAATGAAGGGTATCAGTTTGATGTTATATGAAACTCTTAGTCTTGTCGGAATGTAGCGGTTGACACTTTTGTAAGCCCAAAAGAATCATATTTCTGCAAATTGAAAATTGTAGTTTTTTTGGGCATGTTATCTGGATGTTGTATCGTTGATCATTTTGCATAAAAAATCCACAACTATTATTCGATATGCAAATTATGTTAAATTACACGTCTCTATTCTCCTGTAGGTAATGTCCAGAAATTTTCTCGATTGAGAGTGTGGGATCCTTATAAACGCCTTGGCATTAGCCGTGATGCCTCTGAGGAGGAAATTTGGGGATCACGCAATTTTCTCTTGCAACAGTATGCTGGTCATGAGAGAAGTGAGGAATCAATAGAAGCTGCATTCGAGAAAATACTGATGGCTAGCTATCAACATAGGAAGAAAACAAAAATTAATTTGAAGAGCAAGTTGAAGAAGAAAGTGGAAGAATCTCCACCTTGGGTTAAGAATTTGCTCAATTTTGTGGAACTTCCTCCAACTGATGTTATATTTAGAAGATTGTTCCTATTTGCATTTATGGGTGGCTGGAGTATTATGAATTCTGCTGAAGGTGGACCTGCTTTCCAGGTTTGTTCCATCTTTTTTCTTGGTTTTCAATGGATTTCAAAACATTATCTTATAAGGAGGAGCATCGTTTTCCGTCCTATTATGTCAGTACTATGCATTAGAGTGTAATTTGATGTGGATACATGGGAAAAAATTGAGTGTTAGTTTGTTTAGGTTATTAATATTTGGTTTTTTCGGTTAGTTATTTTGAATAGTTAGAATCAAATCAGGATGGTGCAGTTAAAGTTAAGTTGGGATTAAGAGTTTTGTCCATTCTCGTCTCACCCAATGCCGCTAGCCTCCGTCACTCCCATCTCAATTTAGTCAAGCTCCCATCTGATTCTTTTCTGGCCAGCAAAACCACAGTCCTCCTCCTCACTTATTCCCTTGTCACCCCCTTTCCTTTCATCTGTTTTTGGTTTCAGCTCAAAAATCACCATTCAGTTCTTAGTACTTGCTGCTTGTACTCTTTTGGGGCTCTCTTTGATTTTATTGTTCTTTCCTTCCATAGGTAAGAGTAAATACTCTTTTTGGCCAAGGGAAAAATACTGAATTTAACTCGAAGTCAAGCTCAAGCTGAGTTCAAACAGTTAATGTTTCAATATTTGTTTCAACTTGGGCTCAATTACAGCCCTATGTAGAAAGTGTATCTGAGTTCAAACAGTTATTGCTTCAATATTTGTTTCAACTTGGGCTCAATTACAGCCCTATGTAGAAAGTGTATCTGAGTTCAAACAGTTATTGCTTCAATATTTGTTTCAACTTGGGCTCAATTACAGCCCTATGTAGAGAGTGTAAGCTGACCATTCTTTTCTTTTTTCTTTTATGTTTTTTAAAGATAATTAAAAAAAAAAAAATCATTCTGATCGAATGAGTAGATCTTGCGCAGCCATCTTGCTGAGAATTTGCACTGGAAATGGGACTTCTTTAGGTCAGGGTATAGATTATGAGGATCTTTAATTACTAAGGCTAGTTTCAGAATTATGGGAGTCTGGAATTGAAATAGAGCAATAACAAGGTAAAGGCAAGTTAGGTGCAACCTGGTACTGTCTACAATAATGTGAAGAGAGCTTAGATTGAATATAATGCACTTCCTGTCATGAGCGAGCATGGTTCGAACTTGTGGCAAATCAATTATGCAGGGTGGCTTTGTTGCACACACCACAATGCTCTCGGATCAACCTCGCTGTACTAAATATACTGCTATCTTGAGATATTATAAACAATTTTATTTATCCATTTTTAATTGTTTGCCTTGAGATATCCTTTTATTGTACTTATTCTTCAAGTAAGAATTGAATCTCTAATCCTTCGCACCTTTCCCCATGGCACTAGGATGGCCTTGGTCTTTCCCTGTACTTGTTCCAAAATTCATGTTTCTGAACACGTTTTACTGTTATGTACCTTCTAGTCCCCTCCATAAGCACTATATTGATGAAGTAAAATGAAAATCTCTTTTGATGCAGGTCGCAGTATCTTTAGCAGCATGCATATATTTCCTCAATGAGAAAACAAAGAGCTTGGCCAGGGCCTTCATTATTGGGTACGTATCCATATGAATGGTAACAAAAGGAGCAATTTCAGCCCATATCTCTTTTCATTTGCTTTTAGTTACATAGTGTTTGTTTACTTGCTCCATGTACAGATTTGGTGCTCTTGTGGCTGGCTGGATATGTGGTTCTCTCCTGGTCCCCAATATTCCATCAGTTATATTACACCCAACTTGGACGCTTGAACTCCTAACATCACTGGTCGTTTACTTTTTCCTTTTTCTTAGTTGTACCTTTCTCAAGTAAAATGTCGTCTATGGCATAATCATCGCCATTCACTTTCATGGCGTTTTCTTAAAGTTCCAAACAAGAACAATTCTGAAAGCATTTTTATGTTTATGGAACATGGAGAGTTTATCTACCGTTTTTTTCTTCTTTCCCTCTCTCTCTCTCTCACAACCAAACCAACCTAGCCTCTAGCAGCCGCTGGCACCTTGACCCAACCCACCAAACCTTCAAACCCCACCTGTATGTATATCTCAGTGTGATACAATTCTATGTCAAGACTCGAGGCAACTGACCTCGTCGCCATCATTAGAAAAATCATCCTCTTGTATTGGCCACCCTACCATAAATTATAATCCTCAAAAAGGTTAGAAATTGCTTCCATAATGAGCAAAAAGTTTTAAAATCGACAATCTCTTTCAAAGCTTAAAATTGCGTTCATAATATCATTTTTATATTAGCATAATGTAAAAATAAATAAATAAAATATATATATATATATATAAATGATAAAAATATATTTAGTTATTATAAGATTAGAATAATGTTACTATGTTGTTCCATTTTGTCTACTCATTATGCATTTATTTTTTTTTTTACATTTTTTTCTTTTACTTAATGATTAAGGAAGTGATTATTAGTGTATTGAAATTTTTTTTTTATATTTTTTAAAAATATTTAAAAATACTAAAAAATATGAATAAGAAAAATTAAAATGAAAAATTTTGCTCGGTAGCACGCCCAGTAGTCACTGCTGAGCGGCATCTTAACAGTAGTTATAAGATTAATCAACTGACCCCTCCAAAAGATGCTTTTCTAGCTCCATAAAAAAAACCTGCTCTCAGTGTCTCCCTCTTTTTTGAATTTCAAACTCTTAATCAAAAGCACATGTAAAAACCTAACCATAGGCTATAGCTACAGTAAAATCATCTCTATAGAGCAATAACCTGAAGAACTTCAACGTGGGGGGACACAGTATAAACGTGAAATATCAAAAAATACATAAGCATCTGTATTCTAAGCACTAAAAGCATGCAGCCTGTGCGTGCATATATGCATCAAGGCTGTCCTCTATATCTAATGTAGTTAAGTTTCGAGTGCTCATGACGTTTGATGGCGCAACAACCGATGCAATAGATGAGGATGATGAAGATGAGGACACAGCTGTTGAAAATAGCCAAATACCTCCACTCCTTCCTGATGTTGTCTAGCACTCCCACCTTGCATGACTTGCAATTGTAACATAGCTTCTCCTCGTGATTGCCCCATGTCGTGCAATCACTGTCTGGCACGAGTGGCCCAGATTTTGGTATTTCCCAGAAAGTTGCGTTTTTGTATATGAATCCACAATATAATGGCGGCTTGCAGCAACCGGACTAAGGGTAAAAACAACGAGAAAAGAACATCAATATTCAACATGTTTAGAACAAGATCAAAGACTATAATGACTACACAAAAACGTTGTAACTTGTTAGAGAGGAGGCCCTAAAAGAAAGTGTTTGAAAATGCTCAAACATGACACGATTATGTACATCTTGAAAAGTTTTATGACTATCAATTGCATTTTTTTTTTAAGCAAGCAAATTTCTATTAAATACGGCAAGGATGATACATGAGGAGAGGGTGGAGTTCTCCAAGAAATGCCCTAGTACAAAAAACTACAATGCAAAGGAGGTGGAAAAAAAAAAAAAAAAAAAAAAAAAAAAAAAAAAGGGATTTTGAGACCAATTTCTTAGTCCCTACCCATACCCTACAAAGAGGATGCCGTCTTAAAAGACGGAAATAAACAGTTCGCAAAGTTATGTGAACTATGGAACCACTGTTGGTGGCGGTGGAGCCTCCGTTGGAAGCATTGATGGTGGTGGGTGCACTGCAATTTATTATCCTGAAATATTTTTTGGAAGGATTCGTAGTCCCTTTCGCAAGATTAATGGCCCATAAAAATTAGTAACACATTAATTGCAGTTAGTAACACATCAATGGCCCATAAAATTAATGATACTGCTAACCGAATCAATGGCAGATGGTAACAATGAAGCAAACACATCAATAGATACGATATGATGAAAACATATATGTTTGCAAAAACAATCCTGATATATAAAAAAAAAAGTAAAAAAATCATAATCTTATAACCTTGGAAAGTTTACAGAAATCAAGTACCTGTAATGGAGACATGTTTTTTATGTAATACTCAAACGATGTCTTTTGATGGGAGTCGTCTTCAAGTAATTGGCAAATCCTGGCATCAACTATACAACTCCTAATCTTATCCCAGTGGTTGGTGTTCAGCACGTAGCGTTGCAGCCAGTGGGTGAAGTCCGCCAGCCGATACTCCTTATGCCCATGTCCTGACACCGCATAGCCCACCCCTCTGTTCGTCACCAATAGCGTGAACACCGTGAAGAAGATGAGCCCAATGATGATGAGGAACATGAAGAACAAGTAGAGGTAAATGAAAGAGTTGAGCCTGAAGCAGGCGCCGACAAATCCGAGGAAGGAGAGGATGAAGATGACGAGGCCGAGGATGAGGAGAGGGTTTTGTACAACTCGTTGGCATTCGGTGGCACCACCAGAGAAATGGAAGAATATGGAGGTGGTGATTGCGACAAAGCCGATTACTAGGGTGCAACAGTTGAGGAGTCCCACCAGTATGTTGCTTATACGAAACATCATATAGATCGAACCCCAGATTCAGATTCAGAATCAAGATGATCAGATTGGATTCGAGCCCGGGCTTCCCTATTTCGAATTTTGTATGGAAATTTGCAGAGAAGTTGGTTACAGAGAGACAGAGAAAGAGATGGCCAGCGAAGAACGAGGTTTGTAATTGGTTGTATATACGGGTTTGTTTCGTTGTTATGAATCTTATGATAACTGCTTTCTTTTATAGTGAGTGTGAGATCGGGGGGCACGTGGGAAACGGTTCTTCTTTACGGGATTCTAATTGCTTAAATTATTAAAGGAAAATATATAATACACCCATCCCTTTTCACAAGAAAATCTATAAACATAGAAAATTTATTAAAAAAAAATATAAACATAGAAAATTGCCCTTCCAAATTTTCAATTTTATAAAAAAGTCAATTTTCTTCTGTTGATACATATATATGACTTCAATAAAAAAAATTAAAAATATTTATATATAACTCAGAAAGCCGATTTTTATAAAATTAAATTTATTTTTAATTAAATTACATGATTACGTTAGTTGATTGAATTTATTTTCTTCTAGATAAGACAAAAAAGTTTTTTTTTTCAGATTTTTAATCCAAATTCAAAGAGCAAAAGAAAAAAAATAACTGAATAATAAAACAGTAATAAAAGAAATGTAAGGGTATCATTATCCATATGAATAATGCTACTCATCATTTATTTTCTTATCATTATCTCATCATCTCATGATGTGGCATTAGATGATTGAAAACTATTTATTATATTTCATTTGTGAACTTAATGTCACATCATTAAATGATGAGAAGATAATAAAAAAAATGATGATGAATAGATTTTTCCTATCCATATTATTATATAAGAAGATTTTGAACCGTTGCATACAAAATATGAGTTTAGTTCTTTTTTTTTCTGGATTTTTACAAATTTTTGGATTTTTTTGAGTAATAATATAGACATAACTATTTTACAACCGACCAATGTAACTGTACAGACTCTCTATTATTATTAAAAAATATATTTATATATTGAGTTTCATTTGAATTTCGGATTTTTTATATTCACCTTTCAATCTACAAAGAGTCATAAAAATAAGGGTAGCGATACGCTTAGAATTTTTTTATAACTTATTTTAAATCAATCAATGTAATTCTTTCATTTTATTAAAAAATAATAATAATTTGTACAAGTTTCAAATAGATAAATCTCGCGCAAGTTTCTTTGTAAAAAACCAGACATCATTATGAAAAAGTGTAAAAAAAAAATCTATTATTTAGTAGTTGAATCCACTTTTTTACAAAAGGTATATGCTGAGCTTGTCTATTTGAGACTTGTAAGTAGCATTACTCATTAAAAAATAATTTTAATTTTATATAACTACCTTTCATTTTAAGTAGAATTGTAAAATAGTTATAAACTAATGGTAAGTTTATCATTTTCCTAAAAATAATTGTAATAAAGGTTGTGTATGTATCATCCTTCTCATAATAATAATAAATAAATAAAACCTAAATAGAAACATGAAATATAAGAAACATAATCCAAGTTGTATCGTAATTGTAGAAATATGTAAAACTAGAAACTCAAACATGGTTCTAACTTCTTGAACATAGATTAAATAAGAGAAAAAAACATCATTTGTTCTTATCAGAGCTTATGTAGGAGCAATCATGGTCAAGAGATATCACACGTTTCATCTTGATGAAAATAAGTAAAAATATAATTTAAAAGAGACTTCTATTATTTCTGAATGAGTATTATGTATAGTGTGAGTGGGCCTATTTTTAGAGAAAGAGGCCAAGTGAAGTTGGAAGTATTTTAATCAAAGTAATATACATCAACATAACCAAGATAGTATTCTACTCAAAGTAATATAAGTGAACATACCCCCTCAAACTCTAGATGGTAGAACCAGTTTGAGTTTGGAAACAAGATCACAAAGTCAATCGAGTGGATGAGATTTCATGCAAATGTCAGCAAGCTGGTCTTCAGAAGAGATGGAGCAAAGAAGCAAGGTGCCTTGTTGAAGATGATGCCTAACAAAGTGACAATCAATCTCAATGTGTTTGGTACGCTCATGGAAAACACCATTATGAGTAATTTGTATGGCACTACGATTGTCACAATAAATGGGAGAACAAGTAGTTTGGGAGCACCCATATTTTCCAAAAGCTAGCATAACCATAAAATCTCATATGTAGTGTTAACAAGAGCACGATACTCAAATTTTGTAATAGAGTGAGCAACAACAGACTACTTCTTCCTATGCTAAGAAATCATAGAAGTCCCTAGTAAGAAGCAATAACCAATGCTAAGAAATCAGTGAAATCTCCAACCCAATTAGCATCAGAATAGGCCCGAAGCTCAAAGGATGAGTGTGAGGAAAAATACAATCCATGAAATAGAGTTCCCTTGAGGTAACACAAGATATGAAGAACGACATCATAGTGGGTAGATTGAGGAGCATTCATAAACTAACTAACGAAATGTACTGCATAGAAAATATCTGGTCATGTGATGGTAAGATAGATAAGACTACCAACCAGTTGCCTACAATGAGTAGCATCATACAAAAGCTTGAAATTGGTCTCAAGAGGAGTGTTAACAGTCTTGTATTCGGTCAAACTAGACATGGAAAGCAAATCAAAAGTACATTTAGATTGAGAGAGGTAATAAAAGTCTGTGCAAAAGTAACTTCAAATTCAAGAACGTAGTTGAGTCTATCCAAGACCTTCATTTTGACTCAGAAAGGTTTGAAGACTTTGTATCCCCGACATATCATTCCCGATGATGACCATGTAGTCAACATATAGAAGGATGATAATAATACCTACATCAATGGTCCATAGGAACAACAAAGAGTCATGTGAGCTGGGAACAAAACCTTATTGAGCAACCACAGAACTGAATTTGGCAAACCATGCATGAGGAGCTTACTTGAGACCATAAAAAGCACGACAAAGGTAGCAAACTTTGTGAGGAGGATGCTCATAACTGGAGGTTGCATATATACTTCTTCAACAAGATCATCATTCAAAAAAGCATTCTTGAAATCCATCTGGAATAGTTTCCATCGATGAACTACAGCAACTTCAAATAAAGATCTAACAGAAGTCGTGCAACAGGTGCAAAGGTCTCCTCATAGTTAATAATGTATTCTTGGAAAAAATCCTTGGCAACAAGGCAAGCCTTGTATTGCTCCACTGATCCATCTGCACAAGTCTTAACTTTATATACCACCCACTTTCATCCAATAGTAGATTTTCCAAAAGGCACACCAAGTCCCAAGTATGAGTTTTGGTGAGGGTATCTAATTCATCTTACATGTCTTTTTGCCAAAGAGGATCTAATCTAGCTCCACGATAAGTGCAATGTTCATAAATAGCAACATGAGAATAAAGATGGTGATAATCTTGGAGATGTGCAAGAGGTGCTCTTAATCAACTAGAGTGACGAGGTTCAAATACCTGGGAGGACTCTGGGACATGTGGTGCAGTTGGAGGATCATTAGTCTCATCAGGCATATCAAAAGGGGTCGTAGACAGACTATCTGAGGAGCTAGACGACTTTGCAATGAAGTCAGAGATTGAATCGATGGAAATATTAGTGAAAACATGAGAATATTGCGAAGGTAAAGAAGAGAAATGAGAAAGACTGGTAAACATTCTATGTTCCAAGAATGTCACATAACGAGAAACACAAATACGTCTACTACTAGGATCATAACAACGATAACCATTCTGTGAAATACCATAACCAAGAAAACAACATACTAGAGAACGTGGTTCAAGTTTGGCGCGTTCATGTGGAGGCAAAGTGACAAAACAAGCACACCCAAAAACATTGAGTACAGAGCATTTTGGGATTTAACCATAGAGAAGCTCAAAATGTGTTTTGTTGTTAATAGTTTGTGAGGGAACCCAATTGATAGTGTATAGTAGTGAGAGTAGTCTCACCCCACAATCGTTTAGGAACAAAGGCAGAGACAATAAGAGTATGTGCATTGTCGAATAGGTGTTTGCGTTTCCTTTTGACACATCCATTCTCTGAGAACTATAGGGATAAAACCATTGGGAGATAGTCCTATGTTGAGATAGATAGTCAAGAAAAGATTCTTCATACTCCATGGCATTGTCTGAACAAAATATTTTGATAGAACAAGAAAATTGAGTTTGGATCATTTTGTGAAATGTTTGACAAATATTTGCAAGTTCAAATCGATGCTGCAAAAGATATATCCAAGTATTACTAGAATACTTATCTACAAAAATACAAAATAACAGGACCCCCCAATCGAGATGAGGGCAGGTCCCCAAATATCAGAATAAATTAGATTAAAAGTTGCAGAAGAAGTGGAATCACTATTATTAAATGGAAAATTTTCTTGTTTCCCATGATGACAAGAGACACAATTAAAAGAAGATATCAACAGACCCTAGATGATCTTGAGAAGCTAAAAGTTGAACATGTGATAAGGAGGCATGACCCAAGCAGGATTGCCATAAGCTAGAGGAAGTAGCATAAGGAAAAAGAGAAATATGTATACGAGCTCGGATTTGCCGAGACATAAGCTTAAAAAGAAGTCTTACTTTATGGCCTGTCCCAAGAGGCTAACTCGTCAGATGATCCTGCACAACAATACCATCATTGTCAAAAATTAGTTCAAAACTAAGTATTCATCGTCAACAGATAAGGAAGATAATGAAATAGGTCCAATGTGAGTGACTGGCATGTGAGAACCATTAGTAGCACAAATGATGGGATTGGGGGAAATGGCAGTTTTATTGGCAAACAAGGTAAAGTCAAATGTTATATGGTTACAACATGCAAAGTCAATGAACCTCGAAGATTAACCTGATGCGATAGCCAACACAGTAAAGGATCGAGACAAAACCTGATGAATTAGTGCCTCAACAATAGCTATAATGAGAGTAGGAGGGTAAGATGGAGTCTTAGGAGTAGACTCAAATGCAAATAGAGAAGATGGAACAACCGCGACAACTTGTTGAGTGGAAGGCCGTTACTTTTGGTATTGTAATTTGTGGCATGCATTGATGGAGTGACCAGTCCTTTTGTCGTACTTGTAGACAACTTACTTGGAGGGAATCTGTGTAGGTGAGCAACTAGATGAAGGCTTAGGAGCACCTGTAGAAGTACTTGCCACAACCATATTCGGAGATTGCATTTTCATGGTGGAGCGATGGCTTTCTTCAAAAATGAGCTCAGAAATAGCAGCCTCTAGAGTTGGGAAAGGTGTGCGATGCAAAAGGGAAGTCCAAGTTAGCTTGAAATCCTCATGAAATGCCATCATGAAATGCATAAATTTTTATCGATCACAATATGCCTCAAATAGTTCTATGTCTTGAGGGCACTTCCGTTGAAAGTCTGTAGCAAATAGTTGTTCCCAAATATTACTTGAGAATAAAAATCAGAAATAGGCTGACCTAGTTCTTGATGCATTTGATAAAGTCTAGTCTCAAGTTGGGACTCCAAGGAAGTATCATGAGTTTAGTTGTATCAACGTGCTTGAAAATCCCAAGCCACTTTTGCATTTCCAAGCTTTGGAAGCAAACTTAAATAGAAGGAACTGAAGTGTTGTTAAACCAGGAAAGTATCTTACAGTGCATACTATCCCAATCTTCAAGAAATGAAGCAAAATAACCTTCTGTCTCACCATCTTTAGGCTTAGGTGAAGAGATTTTGCCAGACACATAACCCTACAATCAACGTCCTTGAGCCCATTCAAAATAGGATCAATCAAACAAACAATGTTGTCCAAATTATAATAACTTTGAGCCATTTAGATTAGTCTACTGCAAAAATAGACCGAAAATATGAAATCGGAGCAAAAAATATAATAGGAAGCACCTAGTCAACGGTTGACATGGCACACTAAGACAGTGACACGTGTCATGTGTTTCTACCTATTGTGCGTGGAATAGTGCACTGATGCATGGACGACGGCCAAAATCTTTGTCTGCACATGGGGGCACTTGTGGGCTCCTCTAGTGTTGATTTTGGTGTCATTGAACTCGTTGGCAGCTGTTCTATCAGGATATGTTAAAAATTTGAAAAAGCAAATTCTTGGTGGCTAATCGTGGTGTTGAGGGCCGAATGGTTTGGTGGGCCATGGCAGCACGTGTGACGATAGATTGGATTGGTTCTTTCACAGATCGGATGATTTGTACCTTGCGAACTTGATTATAAAATTTGATTTCAAAACGAACAGCAATGAAGATTGGAAAGTACCGAGTGGCGACAAGTTTACCAAAGGAAAAATTACGCAAAGAGTTCATAGGGAATTTGGGGATTTGATGCCATGATGATAATAAGTAATAATATAATTTGAAAGAGATTTATATTATTTCTAAATGAGTATTATGTACAATGAGAGAGCCTATTTATAGAAAAAAAAGGCCAAGTGAAATAAGGAAGTATTCTAATCAAAGTAAAATATACCAATATAATCTAGGTAGTATTCTACTCAAAGTAGTATACATCAACAATCTACAGCATCACTTTTATCTAATGGAGTAAGTAGTCAGAGAAAGGCCAAAGTGTCACACTAGGCAAACAATTCTATGGTGGCACGTTGGCCTATGTTGGTATTTCATGGCGTTTGTAAACTACCATCAATAGGGGTGTTCTTCCAGGTTCTGACCTGAGAACCCGGGTATGCTCGGAGCTGAATCCGGGCTGGAATCCAGACCGGATTGGTCTAGGTTAGACCTGGGCCGAAACCCGAGTGGATCCGCGTTGCACCTGGATTTTTTTTTTAAGTCCATATAAAGGGTTTAGAAGCATAATTGTTTTTTTATAAAAGTCTATAATTAAAATGTTGAAAAGCATAATTCTTCATATTTATTAAAAAAAATTTTAAAAAGTGTTAAAAAACATAATTTTTTATAAAAACATATATTTTATGAAAAAAATTTCTAAGTCATCATTAAAAAGCATAATACTAACATTTTTCAAAATAATAAAAATATATAAAAATGAAAAACTAAAATGCATGCAACCCACTACATATTACACTATTTTGTTATTTACATACTACATTACATTGCAAAATAGAAAACTACAAGATATGAATTACAAAATAATTTTGGCAAGTAGCAACTTCAAGTGATCTGACTGAGAGAGATTCTTCACATTCTGTAAGTAAAAAAGGTGAGTACAAAATTACTAGACAAGGGGCTAATACAAAAAAAAGAAAAATACTAAAATGTGCAATGCAATTACAAAATCAGTACAAAATTAAACAATTATGTATAACTTTAATTATCACCATATTGAATAGAAATTAATCTATAGATTTCTAAGAATACCTTTATAAGTTGGATTCTGTAAAACTTTTATGCTCTATACATCTATAGAATTGGCTATTGCAGGATGACTTGTTCCCTACTCAAAAAAGTGCATATATATATATATATATATATATATATATATATATATATATTCAGGAACAAAGGTGCTTTAGTTGGGATGCTAATTTTAAATGCTTATCAAATACTTATCATATATATGCAATCTCCAATGATTTGAGTCTTGATCACCCTTATATTATAGTCATAATCATGAAGATGGAAACAACAATAACAACTACTACTACTACTAGGAGTACTCCTGCTGCAATATATAAGAGAAGAAATTAATACAATATATTGAAAGATTAGCAAACAAAAGCTTTATGAAAGATTAGCCTAACTTAAAATGATGTCCAATATATATCTAAACCATCAGCAGAGCAACAATATGTCAGTACTTGTGTTATCTACCAAGTTACAGAAGTATCATTTTTTTATAGGTAAGTTGATATTATGTTTAGTTGAAACAATCGTTGAATAGGTAATTGAAACCAATAAAAGGAGCTGTTATGGTGGGCATTTTAAAGTCTTCAACTTCTAATAACTCCAATATTTTTAAAACAGATAGAGGATAGAACTTGGAAATGATTACCAATTTCTACTACATAGCTCTATTATTGATTGGAAGAGTTATCATGATTTTAAATAAAAGTACATATGAGTTTAGTATCAAATCTGTTATAAGAAAATGGATTCAACATTATCTAAAACTTATACCCACGATCTAGATCTCACAAACCTAGATCCATATCTTATTAGGAGACTCTGTGGTTATGGATATTTTCACTCCTCCCTACTAGGTCTCACAAATCCAAATCTAACCCATGAAAACACTACACAAAGATTACTTCATTCAAACATTCACATCAAAATAAATCTAAAATCAACAGAGAGAACAAAAACCCAGTCGCACAAAACAAGCCAAGACCAGAAAAATAGTAAATCTAGCAAAATAACAGCATATAACAGACCCAAATAAATAAATAAACCCCAAGTTTAAAAACAAACCCAAAACAGACCCTAATCCTTTCCCACATGCTTACAAATCTAAAACACTGTAAAAAAATACAAATTTGGAAGTGTAAAGCATGGGTTTCGGGGATATTTTAACTCTAGACAAAGCATAATGGCATAAAAGAGTTCAGATAGCAAAAATCATAATATTTTTGATAAGCTTGTTTGGGTAAGCAAAATTAAAATGCATTTATGTATGTAAAATAAACAAGCTTAGTTACGTATTTCACCAATCATTGAATCAATACGAACCCAGACCCACTAATTTTCACACAAGCCCAACAATTCTAAACCACAACCAGTTTTTTTAAAGCACAAGTTTCAAATTCAAACGAGAAAAATTAGACAAAATAGCAACGAGTGCCTTACATTACTTCCTTTCCAGGATTCGTACATGCGCTTTTAGTTACCACACTCAAGCAAGAACGATCTCTTGCAGATCTATCTATTAACAACAAATCATGAGAAACAAAAGAACCAAAACGTAAACCGTAAAAAACTTTAAAAAAAAAACCCATGTTTAACAAAAAAGAGCAGATCTAGCAAAATAACTGTATATACTTTATACCCACATAAGATTTGTTCAAAGACATTGCTCATAGATGGAGAGAGAGAGAGAGAGAGAGAGAGAGAGAGACTTATCGAAATGAGAGAGAGAAGAGAGACTTACCAATCGAAGTGAGAGAGAAAGAGAAGAGAGACTTGCCGATCGAAAGTCCGGCCAGCGACGATGGTGAGAGAGAGAGAATGCGGCAAAACTTGAAGGAAAAGGTTAGGGTTACATGGCTCGAGGGGGAGAGAGAGGAGAGGAGAGCATAGAGATAAGATTAGGCAATGAGTATTACGATTTCTAATCACACAGGGCGGTGGGGTGGGGGGGGTGTCAAATTTTTTTTTTATTAAAACCGGGTACTGGGGTTAAAATCCGGTACCCGGGTTCTAATACCGTAAGCAGCCCAGATTGGGCCGGGTTAGAGTGATGCAGGTTTCGGCCCGTATTTATCCGGGCCGGAACCCGTAACCTGAACCCGGTTATCCGGGTTCCGAACTGGGCCGGAAAAAATTTCGGCCCGGATGAAAAGTCTTAACCATTGAGTTAATTCAACCATTAAAGATGAGTCAACTGTTAATTTTCATTACTTTTACATCCAAACACAGACTACATATTTGTACCTTAAAGTGTACTTTCATATGTTAAATAATTATTAGTATTCACATGCTTAAATGTGAAGATTTAAATTCGAGCATCACATTTTGGTTGCACATTATCTTATATATAGAAAATTTATTTTTTATTCTTAAAATTAACTTTTGTTAAAAAAATTTGATTTACTTTTTTAGAAAAATTATAAATGACACATTCCAATTATTTATTGGGTCATGTGTGTCTTGTTAATGTTGATAGAAGGAAAAGTTGAAGAAATAACGTATTCTTTATTGAATAGGCTTGTATGAAACTTGTCTATTGAAACTTGTGCCTAAGATTACTCTTTCTAAATAGCTGAAATTACAATGTGTTATTTCTAAAAAACCATAGGGAACTGAACCAAAGTCAGATATAGCACAAAGGGCGTGTGACTAAATTTTCCATTTAAAAATCATATTCTTATTCTAATATAATTAAATTTCTAAAGTTTATTTTTTATTAATATTCTTTTTATACCAGTTTTTAGTCTTAAAAAGCCTCAATTTATCAATAGCAGCTTTTATTTGATTAGTATATTTATGATTTTTCCCTGTGTATTTGTTATTCTTATAATTATAATAGAAAAATTCTTCTTCACACTCTACTGTGTGAAGAAGCCCCACCACACTGAACGTGCTGGGTTAAAAAAAAAATAAAAAATTCCTCACAGTGTGTTACCAAACATTTCCCATTATAATAAAGCTACTACAAGTTTGTGAATAGTGTCGTTTTACTTGAATGTTGGTTTTACAATTTTGCCCTTCTTGTATGTTTTGGTTTGTCCTTTTTTCTTATTACGGAAACTAGTATAAGTTTGTGGATAGTGTCGTTTAAAACAGAAGTTGAGTTTATGGCAATGCATTCCCGGGAGTAGGGCTCTAACCGAGTCGAGGCGAGTCGGTCTTTAGGTCAAGCTCAGCTCAACTCAAAATATTTAAACTGAGATTTTTATTTATTCTTTGTTCGAGCTCAACTCGGTAAGCTAAATTCTCAACTCGAGCTTTAGCTCGGCTCAAATTGTTTATTTTTTTATTTTTTGAATAAGCTTTAATAATTAATAAATTAGATAAATAAAAAATAAAAAATCTAATATTGAATTTATACAACTAACAAGTAGAACCTCTATTGAATTATACGATTATAAAAATTTATAAATAATTAATATCTAACGAGTTGATATTTATCCATAATAATAGTATATTATATGCCTAAATAAATTATTAATACATACATATAATATGATAACATATATCTATTTCATTGATGGTTCTCACATACTAGTTTATAAAATTATTAAATCTTATTGACTAATTATTGTACTAATTATAAAGTATAGCTATGAAGTATATTCAATATATAGACATAAGTAATTATGTTACATATTATATATTTAAGTATATGTATATATACATAGGTGTATGTATATATTTATCAATATATTAATGAACTTTAATTAGGTCAAGCTAATGAGTTGACTTGGGCATAAATGAGCGGGCCTTAATGAGCCTTAGTCGAGTCTAGTCGAGTCGAGTTTTGTTGGGTATGTGTCATTTACTAATCAAGTGGGTATCTGCTTTCACGGGCGAGTTTTTTTTTTATGAGTCGAGTTCGATTCAAGTTTAATCGAGTAAGTACCGAGCAGGCTATCGAACAAACTAGTTCATTAACAGCCCTACCCGAGAGCAGAACCAAACTCAAACAACAACAACCAACCAACCAACCTACAAGCATTAGGGGCGGGCGGCGTGCCACCGTATCTGGCCTGTCCAACCTCTACCTGGTGTGATTGGGGGAACTTGCCAGCACATGGCCTGAGTACGGTCAGACCCCCGCACTGAGCTGGGTGTTGGCGAACAGGGCCCAAGACTGCCTCATGCTTCTATCATCCGCCCGACCCAAATTGTATATATATATATACACACTCACACACAAATATATATTATAAAAATAATTGTTTTTAATAAAACGACATCATTTTGGGGAGTACTTCCAAGATGGTAGTCGTTTTATTATATGTTCTATTGTTCTGGATAAAAACCCCCCACCCCTCTCTCTCTCTCTCTCTCTCTCTCTCTCTCTCTCAATCCTTGTTCCTTTGTTTCGCTCTGCAAGCTCCATTGCCCCCAGCCCTATTCGGTCGTCGTTCGACGTAGTCCTTCTCTCCCTCTTGTCATAACACCCCGACCCCCTAACACCAGGTATGTGTATATATATATCTAGAAAATTGTCATAGGCTGTAACACCCAGTATTTTAGCGTATTTTTAATTGAAGGGTTATTATTAATTTAAATATGATTCTCTTGTTTTAAGTTTATCGAATTTTTCGTTGGTTTATTTCTATGATTTTTAATTTGTGTAAATTATTTTGATATGCTTTCTTAATATTAATTATTGTTATGCATTTAAATTGCTCTTTATTTTAAATTAGTTTATTGTTGGATTTAATTATTTTATTTTCATTTAATCACTAAATTTAAATTATATTATTTAACTTGCTGTTTTGAAATCTTTTTCGTTGTATCATTTGTGTTACCTAAGATGTGAGGATTGTACCTCATTTCTTTCCTTCATTTTTTCTTTTCTTTTTATTCTTTTCCTCTTTTTTTTTTCTTCTTCTTTTCTTTTCTCCCCATTTCTTTTTCTCATCTCTTTCTTCTCTCCCACGCGATTTTCCTTTCTCTCCCCCATCCATTGTGTCGTCCTTCACCCACTGCCGTTGTGGTTGTCACTGCCCCTCCCATTCTCTTCCTCTCCAGCCGGCGACCATCCCTCTTCATTCCCAGCCCCTCTCACACCGCCATTCTCCTCCATGCACGACTTCAAGCCACAGCCACCATTTGTTCCAGTGTCGTCGTCGCACTGCCATTGGCCGCCATTTCTTCACCACATCACCGGCCACCCCCTAGCAACCTAACCCATCCAAGCTCAGCCCCGATCCGCCACCTTTGAAGCTCCTCTAACTCATTTTTCGATTTGTGCTTTTTGGATTTCAACTACCGTCCACTCCACCACCCACGGCCAACTACCACTACCATTAGCTTCACCGACATCCCTAAGCCATTCCCTAGTAATCTCAAGTCTTCATTTGTCTCCGTTCAAAATCTAGCATCTTGAGACCCACGGCCATAGTGCATTTTGCACTGTTACGTTGTTGTGCCGCCACTTTTAGCATCTTCGTGATCCTTTGAAAAGTATATTATAGCTTTGTAAGTATTTTCTCAAATAACTTTCGTGATTAGAATGTATTTTTGCACTAACGCATTTTTTCTGTGAACAGGTTGGTTATGTCGGACTGAGTCCAAGGAGAAAGGGAGTCGGATGGATTGGAGGTGGAGTTGTTTGTGTGTTTGAATTGTGTTGTGAATTGTTGGTTGTTGGATATTGCGTCGTTCCATGTACATGGCATATTTGTGTGCATGATCATGTTTGTAAATGAAAACTGGGATTTCGTATAATTGCATTCATGTTCATGTGTTTATTGAAAACTGAGTTTTCATGTGAGAAAGGATTTTTGGGTGCATGTGTATCACGACCTCAAGCCGAGATGGGGCATTATCTCGGTGGAGCTCCTCTGATCACTCGGGAGCGGAATATACTGAGTGACGTCCCCTGGGTTGTCACTGGGCGACAATGGGATCGGACGGGATGGTAACGCTCTCGTGCCGACTCCGTGGCCCCTCTACTGGCGGGAGTTAAAGGATGCTTGGAACTGGGCATCGCTCGTTCCGAAGTCACTCGAACGGTCGTTACCCGTGGTGTGACGAATGGAGCCAGGGTGTGCAGATGATCCCTAGGGGAGATCATGGTACATACGGTTAAAATGGATAATGGGCTATTTTTTGGGAAAATAGCGTGTGTTGGATAAAATGATTTTATGTGAATCATTTTCTGGGAAAATGATGGATTATTGTTTTGGGCCATTTTCTGGGAAAATGTTTTATGGATATGTTTTGGGCCAAAATGGGATTTTGACGTGTGTTGGAAAATATTCATTTTCGGGAAAACTGATGTTTTGGGCATAATGCATATTTCATCATATGCATGCAATATTGTTGGTTCTATTAATGCATTTTTATTCTCGAGAGTTGTTTGGATTATACTTACCTGCAGTACCATTTTAGAAAATGCAGATTTCGATGCAGATGATGCTGAGGGCGAGCCTGGGGGTTCGGCTCCGCCGGAGGAGTGATATGGGATCACTCATAATTGTATTTGGACTTGTATTATATTTTATTTTGGGATAACCGTATAACTCTCTTTAAACGTTTTATATGTAAATTTGTATTAAAAAATTCTGATACTTAGTTGACTTACTTAAATTATCTGTTGCGTTGTTCATTGCACATTGTTGCATGTACACACACTTGGCACTATCGTTGGGATGCATGACCGTGTTGTCATCATCCAGTTGTCTCGATTCCCGTGTTCCCGTACATGGGGGCAGGGGCACCACAGGTAGTATCAGAACAGTTCGACTCTAGGTAAAACCACATGTCCTGTAGGTGCAGTACCAAAAAATTTTAAAGTTGTGATTTAAAATTATTTTGTTTGAAGTATGTTATTTTGTTGGTTTTATTTATTTTATTGTATACTACTTTGTTTGTTTATTTATTTTATTGTATGTTATTTTATTTTATGGTAGGTTATTTTATTTGTTTTAATTATTTTATTGTATACTACATTTGTTTTATCCATTTTGTCGTATGCTATTTTATTTTATCTTTTTTTTTTGTGTATTTTGTTCGGAGTTGAAAAGTGGGTTAAGGGTTACGCTATGGCAGGAAGATGGTACGACTGTGAATGCCATTGTTAGGCATGAACATTTAGTGTAGTAGACCTAAACTCTTAGCGATTGGTTTGTTTTTAACATCGAGGCTTGAAGGGAACAACATGGTCTAGGTGAATTCTATGGAGTAGGAACTCAAATCGCAATTGAGGAGGGGAATAGCTTTAAATTGCTTAGGATAATTGAGGTCTTAGGTTCCGTAGAATTTATGTAATGAGTCTATAGAGTAGGAGGTTGTAAGTTCAACGAACTTCAAGGATAGATTTATGAGAAGTTCATCTAAGGTTTGAGGCCCTATAGTTTTTAGGAAATAAGTATATATGGGATTTAAGGTGGTAGGTTCAACAAGCATTTGAATGATTACTTAGATTAGAAGTTGTCGGTCTTGCCGACTTTGATAAGCAGTTTGATAACATTTGGGACTTTAGAATTTACAAGTTTTATAAGGTGAATGTTTTAGATTTAAAGTCATCGATCTTGAGAATTTCGGGAAATGATTCTTATCTGGTTTAAGGTTTTAGAATTGCAGAGTTGAAAGGCTGAATTATAATAGGATTTGAGTTCTTAGTTTTGTAGACTTGGTACGCTAGCTTGAACTATTCTGGAGATTGGTCAGTCTATAACCATAAAAGTGGGGTTGATCAGAGTTGAGTTATTGATATTAGGAGTGGGCCGCCCGGCTTCCGCCCCGCCCCGCATAGAGAGGGCATAGCGGGGGCGGGGGGCAAGATGACCCCAGCGGGGCCCCGCCCCGCCCCCGCCCCGCCCCACATTAAAAAAAAAATTATTTATATATATTAAATAAATATATTGTATATAGATATACACAATTTATAAAAGACTTAAAATTATATTCAAGTCATTGGATTGTTTTGGCCTCATAGGCCAATCTTTATATAGGAGGCCAAGGCAATACAATAGTCATCCTTAAGCAATGTGGGACTTACTACTAAGTCCCACATTGCTTAAGGATGACTATTGTATTGCCTTGGCCTCCTATATAAAGATTGGCCTAGGAGGCCAAATCAATCCAAAATCTAACTCTAATGAGTTTAAATTTTTTCATATTTATAAATTTTAATTTATTATTTAAATTATATTATAATTTTGGTCTAAAAAAATATTTTTAGACCAAGATTTTTTTTTTTAATATAATGGCGAGGGGCGGGGGGGCGGGGGAAAAACCCCCATCACCCGCATGGTGCGGGGCAGGGGGCGGGGGGCGGGGGGCGGGGGGCGGGGAGGGGGTGCCCCGCCCCGCACCATGCGGGTAGCACCCCTAATTGATATGAGAATTTTTCAGGAGAGAATTTCTTTGAGGATGAAAGGTAATGATCTTGTTTGTGTATTTTCTGAGGATTGAAGATGTTGTTCTAGTTCAGAAAATGATTGTTTTTAGCTCGAGATTACAGTGTCAGGTTCAGGATTGGATCCATATCAATTTTAAGGATAATAGATGGTGCGGATTTAGGAAATGATTCTTGTTGATTTCGAGGATATAGGTTCAGATAATGGAAATGGTAGTGATGGATCACTTGCACGTTTGGAGGGTTATTGGTTTTGGCTAAGGGTGCATGAGATCGATGCATAGCAGTGGTAAGTGTGTATGCATTTTGGAGAGTATAGGTCCTAGTCTCATTTTTTTTTTTTTGTCTTGGAAGAAGTGGCTTTGGTAGGCATTGAAGAGGAGTAAATACAATAGTATTAAATTCAAGAGACATTGGCTTTGAATTTTTGATGAGTTGATCGAAGTGTATAATCGAAGCCGGTTACTCAATGGAGTGATGGTTGGCAATGATTGTTGTGATTACCTTCAAGAATTATTTGTGACTTGAGGTCACGTAGGAATTTAATTGTGAGGCTATACTTTCCTTTGGAGATTGAGCATCCAGTTGAGAGAATTATGGACATTGTTATTTAGCTTGAAGAGAGATTGTTGGGTCACCAATGTATGGTATATGTTAAAATCTTGGAAGTTGAAGCTTAGGCATCAGTGGTGATAGCATGATCAAATATGTGAGTTAATAAAGCATTAGGATCTATCGGTGTTGAGCAATAGTTTTTGCTGGATTGAAGATTTGAGCAGTATAGCTTGCCTTGAGGTTTAATAGTGATGTGATATTGAAGGAACTAGTCGTGCTAATATTAGATTATAGGAGTAGAAGTAGGTGGGCGAGTTACCAAGAAGGTTTTGATAATATTTTGGTGAAGTCAATGGTGGTTCGTAGTGAGTTTAGTCACAGCTAGATTAGATGATATTCAGAATTTAGGTGATGAGCTTTTGGGTTAGGTTGTTGGGTAGAATTTTATTGGCACTCTTATTGGTTGGTCGGGTTGGATTCGAGCCTTTTAGGGTATGTTCCTTATCTTAGATTAGTCGGTGTATTTTGGGGTGATGTTACTTGTTTTCAATTTGGGATGCCGAAGTTGATTGATACTAGTTTTCTGTCAATGATCATGGATGTATTTTGCGGAATATTGATTTGATTTAAGGCAGCGGGAGTTAATTGAGGAATATGAGTGATAACTCATGGTTTGGGAAAGTGAGTACTTTTTACCAAAATGTGGTAAAAGTTTTCTGGTTAGTAGGTATGAAGCCACCTTGTACTCGATTGTGTTATTTTTATGAGGACATAAATCTTATGCATGTGGCGAATTAACAGAGTGCGAAGCAGGAATGTGATATTTTGGTTGTAATTAGGAGTTCAAATCTTGTGCCGATTTTGAGGAATTAGTGATGACTTGAAATTTTGAGACGATACTTGTAGTTGGAGATTAATTACTCAATTGGACCAATTATGTTATTGATGGTTAACTTTGGAAGTGTCTATTAGGCTACCAAAGGTAGAATACAATGAAGGTTTAGAAGTTATAGCATATGAGTCAATTGAGGTTAGCACGGATTATTGTATGGAGCTATTAATCATTGGAATTTACTGGATGTTGTATTAAGGTTCTTGTGGAAAATGAGATTTGGATAACATAACCACCCTAGGAATACTGGGCGTGATGTGCCACTGGGGGACTAATGCTAGTATGATGGATATCGCCATGTTTATTGAGAAATGTGACACATGCCATCAAGTTAAGGCTGAGCATCAGAGACTTGCTGGTAAACTTCAATCTCTCTCTATTCCTGAGTGGAAGTGGGATGACATTTCTATGGATTTTGTAGTGGGTTTGCTGAGGACCTCTAGTGGAAAGAACTTGGTTTGGGTGATTGTTGATCGGTTGATCAAGAGTGCCCATTTTTTGCCTATCAATAATACCGACTCTTTAGGAAAGCTGACTTGGTTGTATGTCAAAGAGATAGTGTGTTTGCACGGAGCACCCGAGAGTATTTTGTCGGATCTAGACCCACGGTTCACGTCTCATTTTTGGAAGAGTTTGCAGACAGTTTTAGGCACTAAGTTGAAGTTTAGTACTGCATATTACCCTCAAACTGATGGTCAATCAGAGCGCACTGTTCAGACTCATGTGGATATGTTACGGGCTTGTGTCATAAAATTTCAGGGGAGTTGGAAAAATCATCTGTCACTAATAGAGTTTGCTTATAATAACAGTTTTCATGCCTCCTTTCAGATGGCCCCGTATAAAGCTTTGCATGGAAGGAAGTGTAGATCACCTTTGTTTTGGGATAAAGTTGGCGATAGTAAATTAATTGGGCCTGAGATAATTCAAGAAATGAAAGATCAAGTTCGGGTTATAAGGACTAAAATGGCAGAAGCATAAAGTCGTCAGAAGAGTTATGCAGACACGAGGAGAAGAGACTTATCCTTTGAGGAAGGTGTTTGGGTTTACCTCCAAGTCTCTCCTATGAAAGGCGTTAAGCGCTTTGGTAAGAAGGGAAAGCTTAGTCTGAGGTATGTGGGCCATTTTCAGATTGTAGAGAAGGTTGGGCTTGTTGCTTATAGAGTTGCATTGCCAGATTATTTTGGGGAAGTTCACGATATATTCCATGTGTCGTCATTGAAAAGAGCTTTGGACAACAAGAACCGCGTTTTGTCGACCTAGAACGAATTCAACTTCAGCCTAACCTTACTTATGAAGTTGCCTTATGGATTGGAAAGAGCAAAGGTTAAGGTCCAAGACGATATCTTTGGTGAAAGTGTCATGGGACGATTCGTTGGCTCAAGATTTCTCTTGGGAGAGAAGCCGACATAAGGGAGCGATCTTCGTATTTGTTTGATTGACCCTGGCGGTATGTTTCTTAAGTTTGCTTTTAGTCGAATCTTATTCTTGTCCTAACTTTAATGTTTGACCTTGCCAATTTCGAGGACGGAATTTTATTTAAGGGGAGAGGATGTAACACCTCGTATTTTAGCGTATTTTTAATTGAATGGTTACTTTTATTAATTTAAATATTGATTCTCTTATTTTAAGTTTATTTCTATGATTTTTAATTTGTGTAAATTATTTTGATATGCTTTCTTAAATTAATTATTGTTATGCATTTAAATTGCTCTTTATTTTAAATTACTTTATTGTTGGATTTAATTATTTTATTTTCATTTAATCACTACATTTAAATTATTTTATTTAACTTGTTGTTTTGAAATATTTTTCGTTGGATCATTTGTGTGACCCGATATGTGAGAATTGAACCTCATTTCTTTTCTTTTCTTTTTCTTTTCTTTTTCTTTTCTTTTCATCTTTTTCTTTTTTTCTTCTTTTCTTTTCTCCCCATTTCTTTTTCTCCTTTCTCTTTCTTCTCTCCCGCACGATTTTCCTTTCTCTCCCCCGTCCATTGCGTCGTCCTCCACCCACTGCCGCCGTGCGCTGTCGTGGTCTTCACCGCCCCTCCCATTCTGTTCCTCTCTGGCCGGCGACCACCCCCATTCATTCCCAACCCCTCTCGCGCCGCCATTCTCCTCCATGCACGGCTTCAAGCCGCAGCAACCATTTGTTCCAGTGCCGCTGTCGCACTGCCATTGGCCGCCATTTCTTCACCACATTACCGCCACCACCTAACAACCTAACCCATCCGCCACCTTTGAAGCTCATCTAACTCATTTTCCGATTTGTGCTTATTGGATTTCAACCGCCGTCCACTCTGCCACCCACGACCAACCACTAGGGGTGTAAATTTAAACCGGAAAACCGGTCCGGACCGGTTGGTCCGGTTTTGAACCGGTCCGGTCCGGAACCGGTTCCTATTTTATGAAAACCGGCCGGATCCGGTCCAGTTCTTGTTCCGTAGTTTCCGAGACCGGACCGGACCGGTTGGAAAAAAAATATATAAAAATTAATTTTATATATTATACAAAATATTTATATATATAATATATAATTATATGTTAAGTTTTCATATATAATATATATAATTATATATCATATATGAAAAAATTTCATATTATAATTTATAAAGAATAACATAAAATGTTAATCTTAAATATGAACATTTTTAATTTATTTGATCATATGTTATTAATATAATTATATATAAGATAATGTTGTTATAATTTATAAAATAAAAGTTTAATCTTAAAGATGAAAATTTAATTGATCATATGCTTTAAGCATAATATATATATTAAATTATTAATAACATTTTATAATAAAAAATAACATTTTATTATATGTTTTTTACATTTAAAAAAATCGGAAAACCGGACCGGACCGGACCGGAAACCAGTAAAACCGGAGTTACCGGTTTAGGAGGGTAATCGGGGCGTAATCGGTTTTGAAAAATATAAAACCGGTACATACCGGTTCGGTCCTAGATTTTGTCTAAAATCGGACCGGGCCGGACCGGTTACACCCCTACCAACCACCACTACCAATAGTTTCACCGACATCCCTAAACCCTTCCCTAGTAATCTCAAGTCTTCATTTATCTCCGTTCAAAATCTAGCATTTTCAAACCCACGGCCAAAGTGTATTTTGCATTGTTACGTTGTTATGCCGCCACTTTTAGCATTTTCGTTATCCTTCGAAAATTATATTATAGCTTTGTAAGTATTTTCTCAAAGAACTTTCGTGATTTAAATGTATTTTTGCACTAACTCATTTTTTATGTGAACAGGTTGGTTATGCCGGACTGAGTCCGAGGAGAAAGGGGGTCGGATGGATTGGAGGATGGAGTTGTTTGTGTGTTTGGATTGTGTTGTGAATTGTTGGTTGTTGGATAATGCGTCGTTCCATGTACATGACATATTTGCACGCATGATCATGTTTGTAAATGAAAACTAGGATTTTGTATAATTGCATTCATGTTCATGTGTTTATTGAAAACTGGGTTTCCATGTGAGAAATGATTTTTGGGTGTGTGTATCACGACCCCAAGCCGAGATGAGGCATTATCTCGGTGGAGCTCCTTAGGTCACTCGGGAGCGGAATATACTGAGTGACGTCCCCTAGGTTGTCGCTGGGCGACAACGGGATTGGACGGGATGATAATGCTCTCGTGTCGACTCCGTGGCCCCTCTATTGGCGTGGGTTAAAGGATGCTTGGCCACGTACACGCTGGGCATGGAACTGGGCATCACTCGTTACAAAGTCGATCGCACCATCGTTACCCGTGGTATGATGAAGGGAGCCAGGGTGTGCGGATGATCCCTAGGGGAGATCATAGTGCATACTGTTAAAATGGATAATGGGCTATTTTCTAGGAAAATAGCATGTCTTGGATAAAAGGATTTTATGTGAATCATTTTTTGGGAAAATGATGGATTATTGTTTTGGGCCATTTTTTGGGAAAATGACCAGAAAATGTTTTATGGATATGTTTTGGGCCAAAATGAGATTTTGGCGTGCGTTGGAAAATATTCATTTTCGGAGAAAATAATGCTTTGAACATAATGCATATTTTATCATATGCATGCATTATTGTTGGTTGCATTAATGTATTTTTATTCTCGAGAGTTGTTTGGATTATACTTACCTGCGGTACCGTTTTATGGTAACGCAGATTTCGATGCAGATAATGTTGAGGGCGAGCCTGAGGATTCGGCTTCGTCGGAGGAGTGATATGGGATCACTCGTAATTGTATTTGGACTTGTATTATATTTTATTTTGGGATAACTGTATAACTCTCTTTAAACATTTTACTTATGTAAATTTGTATTAAAAAATTCTAGTACTTAGTTGACTTACTTAAATTATCTGTTGCGTTGTTCATTGTACACTGTTGCATGTACACACACTTGGCACTATTGTTGGGATGTGTGACCGTGTTGTCATCATCCAGGTGTCTCGATTCTCGTGTTCTCGTACATGGGGTCGGGGGCACCACATGTGTAGTATGCAAATGGCCCTAAGGGCCAATCCATCCACGGGGGTGAGGCCAACAGCCACCCATTCGGGGGGTGCGATGGGTATCCCACCCCATTCGGATGTCGGGTGAGTCGAGAGAGAGAGAGAGAGAGAGATACTTAGGGCGACGGCGAGAGTTAGAGAGAGAATGCGATAGATGGCAACAGTGATGGTGACCATATGGTATAACAGAGGACTTGAGAAAGGGAGACTGAGAGGATAGAGAGGAAAGAGGAAAGAGGAAAGAGGGAGATATGCGGGAGGGGGCTGGGGAAGGCTGTTTTGAAAATAAAATATGCGATAAAACAACGTCATTTTGGAGAGTTATATTTAAGTCGGGTTTGGGCTTAGCCTGGCCCCATCCCTCAACTCCCAAAATCGTATGAAGGTAGCTTCGCTTGCACGTTGGCCTTGTGCGGACGGGTGTCCTCGACCAATCCAAGTGAGGGACAGACGGACCAAATGTGGTGGCCTGCCGCAAACTCCTAACCATGAAGTCCAATAAAACACTATTAAACACGTACGTACCACACTCTTGTAACCTAGCGTGTTCTTTGTTTTCTCCAAACCTAATTGAAGTTTGTGGGCCTCCTCTCGACAATAAAATATCAGTACCTGTCTTAGTTATTTCTAACGTATTTAAACCCAAGTCAATTCCGGCCTTCTGGGTTTGAATACCTGGCAATCTGGACATTGTAGCCGATGATTATATATGCTTCTTACCTTGGCAGTTGGTGGGATAAGAGATTATACTTCCATTAATTACGTATCTTTTGGTCCAAAATCTAATTGAAACGACGGATGGGTTTAGGGTGGCCAAAGCCCAAGGCGTCTTTCAATTTTTAATTTCATCATTGTATTAAATATCGACTGCTTTTTTACATATAAAATTGTATATCAAATGGAAATATGACTAGGAATTCAGGTTTTAGCCCCTCTTCTAATCAGAAACTACCACATTGTTGTAACAATTTTACAATGAGTTCAACCTAGAACCCTAAAATATACATCACAACACACCATCATCACGGCTCTCACATGATGTAGCAGCCTGTTTCTAAAGAAGTTAAGGGTTCTATATATTAATAAAGTGATTTCAATAACAAACAAAACTGCCCAATTTCAACAAAGAAAGTAACATAATTCAACAGTTATGCTTTGGGACAGGCATTACCGTATCAGGAAAATGAAATAACTGCCAAACAAGTCGTTTTTTTTTTTTATAAGTATAACTGCCAAACAAGTCTAGAGTAACAAGTTCTCCGAATTCAACCATTTGATATCGGTTCTTGGGCTGAAGGATGAGATACATGCCTCAGACATAGCTGTCAATCAATGATTTCCTCATCTCATCTACAATGGCGCTAGGCTGGGCTTCCCTCAGTTTGAAAACACTCTCGATGACTGAGAGTTCTGTTGCTGTAGTATCCGAACCACAGAATGCTGTCCAGTCATTCACTGTCATGCCAGCAGCTATCACTTCACTACCACGGTTCACAGTCCCAGCCACCAATGGGACCTGAAGAAGTGTTGAAAGTTCATCTAAGTCTTCAATAGAAGTATGGGGATGAACCTGCAAAAAGTTGTGGTGAAGACATTTAATTTCACATAACACACAACAGATGCCTCAATAAACCCCACTTCAAGCAGAGCTGTTCCTACTTACCAAACCACCTCTGTTAGAGAAGGCACAGTAGCTGCCCACAAGAACATTGCCAGCAATTGTCTGCCTGAAAACTTCTACTCCAAGAACATCTGCAATCATCTCCTCTGTTTCCTGAACAAAAATAGGATAACTTCAAGATGAACATTCTAAATAGTTTACCAACTTCAAATTGTTAAACAGGGGTGATGTTGCTGCTGAAATTGTCAGTGTTTGAGTAAATCAGGTAAATCATCAACCTTTTTTTACCTATAGGACATGACCCTAGGAATTGTTTGCACCTAAGGGTTCGAATCTTAAGATCTAGAGAGAGCATACAACTAAGACCAAGGCCCTTACCACTTGAGTCAACCCTTAGGGGGTTAGAAGATTCTAAACCAAATCATGCGAAGTGCTAAACTATTACAAATCTTGGCCTTGAAACAAATGAGCATCTCTCAACAGGTAATTTGGTTAGAAACAGTACAAAGGAAAGTAGAAGCATCAAAGAGCTACAAGGTCTTGTTGGATTTTTGTCCTTTTTGTTTATGCCAAAGTAATTTATCCTTGAAATCAGAGACAAAACTTTGAAAGGGGGCTTGAAGAGGATGAGGGGAGGAGGGTTCATAAGCTGAATGCAACCCTGAATCCTCATTTTCAGGCTAGGCTTATTTGGATTCAATCTACCCTTGAGCCTTGGATACTAGACCACAGCTGTCCCTTTTCCCCTGCTTCATTGCTATCTTCATGGCCACTTCATGATATTGTGCCAATTCCAGTTCTAAACAACCAAAGATGTGTGTTTCATAGACTTATATGAAGAAGACTAAAATTTTGACTGAATTAAACGAAGGATACTTCAAAGCCTAAAATTTTAGTTATATATAAAAGATAATGATACCTTGTCAAGATCTGTGTGTGTAAGGGCAACATGGTCGTTGCAAGCTATACAATTTCCCAGAGCAGACAGTCTCTCCTCTATGCGCTGAACGACTACTTGATCAGGTAGACTGTTTCTCAAGTGCTGAAGCTCTGTAATAACATCCACAAAATAATAAGACCTTATAACAATAAAATGCGCAACATTGCAAACGGGGTCAATTGGGGTGCATAGTTCTTGTCCCCTGCTCCCCTCTCCTGTTTCCCTTAATGAACAGAATAAAGGATTCATCATGCTGACCCTCAAGTAAAATTGAGGCACCGTTCGGTATAACAATTTCAAATGCTGCAAGATTGAAGGGCCAAGCATGCTGATAACAATGTATCATTTATGTTTTTGATAAGTAGATTACAATATATCATATATGTTTTTGACAAGAAGACAAGCTCAGGTAGAACCCTCCTAAGCAGGAGTCTTTGGGTTAGATCCTTTAATAGTGCCATATATCCACATTCTAAAACTTCCTTTCATCAGAAAATTATTCGAAAACCTTTTTTAATGGACAACTGCTTTAAGGAGCATCCTCACATTAGATAACCTGCAGAAAAGGGTGTATTGGTGATTTAAGTGCCGAAGAAGAGGAGAATCTAATTGGCCATATTATGCTTCACTCTAGCGTGGCAAATACTTTGTGGAATTATACTTTAGTCCATTTGTAGTGGATTGAGTCATGTGGCAGGTCCTCTGGCCTAATGTGGTGTCTATGGAAAGTACAATTTGGTTGCCATAATTGTGAAGTTTAATGGAAATTGATCCCTTCTTGCCTAATCAATCGCCTATGGTTTCAATTAACCCCTAGGGGTTGGCTCAAGTTGGGGATATGCTTCCTCCCCCCCCCCCCCCCCCCCCCCAAAAAAAAAAAAAAAAAGCTTCAAGATTCAAACCTTAGGTGCAAATAGTTTTTAGGGACCACCACCCATCCATGAAAAGCATCAAAAAAAGTTTTTCCATTATAACCCTATTTCTTAGGGTGGTCACTCATATTTGTAAAACTGATCTTCGATATCAAGATTTTCTTCTTTTTTCCTTCTAATATTTAGCAATATCTACTGTATACTCTGTGTGCTTGGATGTCACCACTTTTTGAGACTTTGTGAAAAAATCAATTAATTAAAGCTTTAATACTACAGATCCCCCCCCCCCATCCCATCAGCTGATACTGCATTGAACAACTTCATAGCATCCTATTTAATTCTATTGGTCTCCATTAAACTGAGCTTTTTTCAGTTGACAGAAGGCCAATAACGTTTCCTCCACAAAACTTAAGCTCATCTAACAAATCTTCAAGTCAATCAAGAAGCGGCAGCTTTTATGGCACACAAGAATCAGAAAACCATTAAATGAATGTCTGTAACATAATTCGGTAAGAACGCAATTGAGAAAATTTAACACTGTTTATATGAGCTTATTTTAAGCACTAAGAAACTTGAGTTCAAGTTGGAGCTTCAAGTGCCATGCAAAAAAAAAAAAAACTTTTTATTACTAATAAAAAGAAATAATTCGGTTATTATAGGGCAGAAGCTAAAAAGGTTGGCGACAACCAGTTCACAAGCATAATAGCCCTTAAGATATGCAAAATTCTAGTAAGCTGGAAAAATAGCAGAACTTGCATGAAATTCTATGGGCCAGAGCACCAGGATAAAAGAAGGAATTTGCTGACTACAAGAGGAAAAGAGAAGCAAGAGAAACATATAAATACAGGAACAACTCCACGTTATAAGACTTATTGATATGTGCACAACATTATTTTCTGTCAGAAAGATTAAAAAGACTACAAACCTTGGTCAGTGGTGGTGTGGGGCAAGAGAAGCCCGTTTTTGTTTCCTGCAAGAGAACACAGTTTTTTATTTATTTATCAGTATATAAGAATTTTATTGATGATGACAGGCTATTAGGCATAGCCCAAAAAAAGCTACTTGCAAGAGAACACAACTGAAAGCTAAGTAATACGGGTTTCCAAGTGGAAGCAATTATCTACCCATCTAACTATCTATCTGTTCTATGGATTAAGTACAAAACGGTCCTGGGATTTTAACAGTTATCTTTTTGGTCCTCAAGTCTCAAATTTTATCAGTTCACTCCTTGAGTTTATAATTGTAAAAACCAAGAAAATTTTTTTTAAAAAAAAAGTGGCCAGTGTTGGTCACAAGGACACCCATGGCAACTTATTTTTCAATTTTTGAACTCAATTTTAAAATTCAGTTTTATAAAGTTTATTTGTAGTTTTGTTTTTAGTTTTTTTTTTAACTTTTAAAATAATTTTATGTTCTTTGCATGTGTTTATTTTCTAAATTATGTTTATTTTTTATTCTGTTTTAGGCATGTGGCACACCACATTAGATTCCACTAAATTATTTAACAACAACCTAGAAGATTGTTCTTATAGAAAAAAATACAAACCCAAGAAGCAAATGATAAAGTTGGAAATCAAAGGAGAAAAAAACTATAATCTGGTAAAATTCAGTAACTTTTTTTGTATTAAACCCTTTCTTGTACAACGACAATATGATGCAGTGAAAAAAAGGGGGTAAAATCAAGAATACAATGTATTGTATAAAAAAGCGAGTCAGTTGAAAGAGGGATACAAGTACCTGCACAAAGGCGTCCAATAATGCGAGTGCCGCCAATGGAGGTCTTAACCACAGGGATTGCATCTGCTAACTCAGTCTCAAATGCACTTCAATGGCAAACGCAACCGTATCAGTTTATGTTCAGAAAGCAAAACAATTGGAAACAAAGATTAAAAAAAAAAGATAGAGAGTACAGAAAACCTGTAGAAATTCTCAGAACCACCAATAGCAACCAAACAGTAGGCGTTGGTGAGCTTAGAAAATACACCCATATCGCATGAGTTCTCAAACTGTAGCCCTGTAATTATGTATTTATGTATTCCATTCAACTCATTCTCTCTCTGATTGTAATAAGTAAATAAAATACTATGCTTCCAAAATATTTTAACCATTAAATAAATACTAAGACGAAAAGTTCATATTTTGTTATCTATGAATACAGAAAGAAGCACAGAAATACTTACTGGTCGCCATAATCAAACCTCAAAACCTACACCTGCAAACTTTATTCGTAATCAGAACCTTAAAAAGAAACAAGGAAACTGTGTAAGATCAATGAACATAGAAACTCAGTTAATCAATATATAAACATATACGCAGCCTTAGCTGCAAAGTTGTGGAATAGTCTCTTTGTCGAAGCTTGTTTTGGTTTTTGATTTCTTCTAAAAAGAATCTTTTTTCGCAGGTTAATAGAATTAACGTAGCAATTGGGGATTTCATACTATTTCGACTCCAAGTTCCAATTCTTCAATATCTTACACTGAATCAGCGGAAGAGACCAACGAAGTGTCGAAATCAACGTCAAAGAGGTGTGGGGCGGAGGGAAGGGGGAGGGGGGCGGCTAGGGTTAGAGGAGGATAAGCTTAAAACGCTCGGGGCCCTCAGAGCAACTCACCAATTCACTATGGTTTGTCTCTCTTCTTTGCTATTAGGAGCATTCCAATGATTAGAATATATTAACAAAGGGTTTAACGCGATGTTTTGAATATCGAACCCGACCGTTTTGGTCGCGATATTTTGATATCGATACTGTTTTGGATAATATTTTAAAATAGATTATATATAAATAAATTACATATATAAATTATATTTTAAAATAATAATTTATATAAATTATAAATAGCCTGATCTAAATTGAGAGGTCAAAAAATGAGCATGCAGTTTGAAGAAATAAGGAAAAAAAAAAATAAAGACCAAAATATCGGTAGGTATGGGCCTAAGTATAGGCCGGTAGGGGTTGAAATGGCTGAAATTCTGATCGGTATGAAATTATACCCTTCTCTATATAGGTTCCGCCATAGAAATGATATATTTCGACCATACCGACTAGTATGGTACGAAACTCAAAACTTGGGTTTATCATACTCATCCCACCAAACACTATACATATTTTATTTTAATTTATTTATTTTTTATTTTATTGTTGCTAAACTAATTGAATTATTTTATTAATCATCCATACGCCACATACTTGTTATAGAAAAAAAAAAAATTTAAAAGAGGTGTAATGTGTGGTGTGTAGGTTGTTAAGTAGAATTATTTAATTGTAAAAATTAATATGTAAAATAGAATAAATAAAATTTGGTAGTGTATTGTAAACAGAATAATTCTACTTAGCAATCCACACACTATACCTCTTTTAATTTTTTTTTTTCATAATAAGTATGTAATATATAGATGATAAGTAGAACAAATCAATTAATTTAATATGAATAAAATAATAAAATAAAATATATATGGTGTGTGGTGTAGGATGTTCAATAATATAACCATTTTACAATAATAGAACAATACTAATTAGCATCTCATCACATGAAGCAAGTTGACTGTAGATAGATGTAAAATAGAGGAGTTTTACATGGTGTATTGAGTCTTATTTTTTGACAAAAAAAAAAAATACATATTTAGACTTTAGATGTATTTTAAAAGATGTATTGAGAGTGCTCTCTATTTTGCCCGTCATTTTATCCAGTTGATGATGTGGAACCCAATTTTAAGATCAACCCAACTTTATCTTAACGGTCCGGATCAGGTCACGTGGGCGGGCTAAGCCCATTATATTTCTGCACAAGCCTACCGAGCATGAGGTATTGATGAAGGAAAATGCTATTATGCCTCTTAATTAATTTATACTACTCATTTTGCCCATTAACATGGAGCTACAATACGATGCCATGGAGCTTATTAAAAAAATTAGAAAATATATTCAAAATAAAATGGCAGCCAAAAATATAAAAAGAGGAAAATTAAAACTTTAGATTCCCTTTACTATTATATATATATATATATATATATATATATTTTTATCTTTTATTTTTTTAATAAGGCACGTGTATCATAATGTGGTGTCACGTTGAGAGAGCAAAATGAGTGATATATATTAGGGGCATAGTAGCATTATCTTTTGCTAAATCATTTTGCGAAACTGGTAAGGGTAGTATATATGACAAGGTTGAAGAATGTTTTGATATACTATCCTTACTAGTTTCATATATATGACTAGGGGTGTAAATCGGTCGGTCCAGATCGGAGAAACCGACCGGACCGAACCGACCAAATGCATGGCCAGTTTCGGTCCAGTAAATAGAGAAATTTCGTTCTTCGGTCCAGTCCCGGGGTGGAGATTTCTCGGACCAGACCGGCCGAATAAAAATAAAAAATTATATATATTATTTATATAATAATTGTACAATTAACAATATAAAATTTTAAATATGTTATTAATACTTGTTAATATTCTATAAATTAACAATATTTTATATATATCTTCATCTAAGCTATCACTATTAACAATATAAAATTTTAAATATGTTATTAACACTTGTTAATATTCTATGAATTAACTAATATATAATATCAATTAGTTAATTATATAGTAATTATATAAATTAATAATGTAATTTTCATTTAATTTATTATCATTGACAATATAAAATATTTTTTATTGAGTTTGTTACATAATCCACATTAATAAGTCACTTAATTTATTTTAGTATTTTAAATAATTTTTTTTAATTGATTTAAAAAAAAATGCCGGACCAAATGGACCGACCCGACCCGACCAGTCTGGTTTGGTCCCTATGGGGTGTTCGGTCCAGTCCGATCCGGTTTACACCCCTAGCTACTATGATATGACAAGGTTGAAGACATGTTTGTGCCTGTACAGGACCCTTCTACCCCAAGATGGTGCGGGTGTTCTACATGCAAATTATGTGAGATGCGCTAGATGAGACAGATAATTTGCATACAGTATTGTACATAGAGTGCATTATTATTGCATGAAAAATGCTAAGTAAACCGAGAAAAGGAATGCTTATTACCCATTTATTAATTGAGAAATTATAGTTGCAGTCGTGAATATGCAAATGTCGCGCAATCACTTTGAAAAAAAGTGAATAAATACGAGACTCACATGAAAAAATAAAAATTCTTTAATAATGGATATCACTCTTTTTTAATGCGACTGCACGACGCTTGCACACTTAACGATTGTATATAACATTACTCAGATCCAATATGACTTGAGAGTCATCTCTAAAGACAACATGTTCTTTGGAGTGCTTATTACCCATGTCCTACTAGAGTGGGGAGTGGTCCTATAAGTCGAGCAATTGGCTTCACAGATGACCTCGCTTGATATTTTACGCCAAATCCACGCAACATTTGACAGCATGTGGACCTTGTGCACGCTAATCAATTGTGTTACCAAGAACATAGAGTGACCACAGTAATAGCATGCATGCATGCATGGACATATATGCACAAATGACTGAAATGCGTACACACACATTATATATATATATATAGATGCTCTCTATAAATATGTTAAAGGGAGGAATATCTCCGCACCTTGAGACTTGGAAATTTTTAGTGCGAAAGTCGGAGAGACTACTAATTAAGCTACATACGTATCATTCTTTTGGTTGATCCTTCAGAAAGTCATGGGCACAGAGATGAAGTTTAGCACATCTTACAACACACATATTGATCAATGATCAATCGAAAAGAACTATCCATACATTGGAAGATATAGTAATGATGTTTGTACTTAACTTTAAAGGGAGTTTGATTGATTGTCTACACTATAGTGTTAGATATTTAATGTCCCACATGACATGTGTATGACTTTTAGACTGCTAATACCACAAGGTCATCTAATCTAAATTTATTGAGTATTGGCTGATATGCATGAGAGAAGTAATTTCTTATTTTACTCCTACTTTGATGGGAAGTGGAGTGGCGGTTACTAAAGAATTGATAGTTACCAAAAGGAAACATGCAGGTCCTCTCTCTACCTATTAAAAAAAGAAACATAATGTTTCCATCATTAGTGTGTGCCTTTTCATTTTAGAAAAAACACTAGGAGAGAGAAACCTATTTTTCTTTGTGAATTCTACGTTTTATCTGATCAAGATTTTTTTATGGAAACCATAACTGTATTTATCAGTTAAACTTGGAAAACAAAGTTACATAGCTAAATATCCATAAAACTATGTAACAGAAAGCAGAAAATCAGACTACACCATTTCAGACTCAACAATTAGAGCAATAGGATCAGGAATATGATCCCCCCAAACTGCTAAATTTTCCTAAAATCGTGCATGCTTAGCCAAGCCATCAATAGCTCCATTTGACAATCAATTAGCATGTTGTACTGAGACCTTAGGAAGAAGTTTATTAGATCCTTGATAGCATATATCTAGTTGTCTTGCATTGACATAGGTTCCTCCATACTTTGAATTGCTTGAACACTTAGAAGAGAATCAAATTCTACAATTAACTCTGGTATACCATTGGAATGCATAGTTGCAGACCCCTCAATATGGCAAGTAATTCGACTTCAATAGGATCTTGTACATCACTCTCTCTACCACTTGCTGACAGTAGAACTTTTCCTTGATAATCTCTTAAGATCACACCAATGCCTGAAGAAGATAGCTTTGCAAAAACAATACCATTAGTGTTTAATTTTAAAGCTGTAGCTGGAGGAGGGTACCACTTATAGTTCATATCCAGAGCTTGAGTAGAGGTTTCATGGGAGTCATCATAGTCTTTGTAGAGAAGTAAAGCATGTTCCATTGAGATAACAGGATTTTGAACAATTCCTTCATTTAAAAACAGGTTCCTTCTGTGCCAAAAAGCCCAAGCCATGAGGAAGAGTTTTTCTAAACTGCCAGAAATACCAGTTTGTAAAATCTTTTGAGAGACCAGCAAAACATCCTCTTGTTCACCATCAAGATCCATAAAACTAAACTACTTCTTCCAATAAGACTTCAGCTGGGAACAAAAAGCAAGTGCATGACTTGTATCCTCAATATTATTCTGACAGAACTTGCATACATCTTCTGATACCAACTTCCTTTTTTTTTTTTTCTTTTTTTTTTTTCCAGATTGTGTAAAGTGGGCAGCACATCTTTAAGAGCCCTCCAAGAAAGCACTTTACTTTATTTGGAATCTGTAATTTCCATAGCTTCTTCTAGATGGAATAATGAGATTGAGCAATAGAACTTTCTCCTTCATTGCTGCTAAACTTCAGAGAATAAAAAAACTTATAGGTACTTTTCACCGTAAACATTCCATTTTTCTCACAATTCCATATAGTTTATCCTCTCGAGGATAAGACCCCAAATTTATCTGTAAAACCTCATATGCTTCTTTAGGAGGCATCAACCATCTAACAAAATCAATCTTCCACCAATGAGTAGTATCATCAATTAGAGAATCCACAGTTTCCACTTCCAAACTACTCAGAGAAAATAGAGGCCTAGGAATCGAATCCTGATTGGGCAACCATGAATCAGACCAGATATTAATGGACTTACCATCCCCTATTCTCCACTTGCAACCTCTCATCAAATAAGCTATTGCTTCCCAAATACCTCTCCAAGCAAAGGAAAGGTTAGGACCAAGATTGACATCCTTAAAATCACATGAAGGAAAATATTTAGACTTGTACATCTGATGCAACAGAGAATCTGACTCATTCATAATATGCCATCCTTGTTTAGCAAGTAAGGCAAGATTAAAAGTTTGTAAATCTTTAAAACCAAGACCTCATTTTGTTTTAGCAGTACTCATTTTTCTCCAACTCACCCACCTTGTTTTATTTTTTTCATTTTTCTGACCCTACCAGAATTTAGCCATCATGTTCTCAAGTTCCATACACAAACTAGCAGGTAATTTAAAGCAACTCATAGAGAAAGAAGGGATAGCTAAAGCAACGACTTTTATAAGAATTTCCTTGCCTCCTTGAGACAGAAGCTTTTCTTTCCACCCTTTAAGTTTCTGCCAAACTTACTTTTAATATCAGCAAAGGACTGTTTCTTGTTCTTACCAAACATTGGTGGCAAACCAAGATATTTCTCATAATGATGAACCTGTTGAACCCCCCCCCCCCCCCCCCCCCCCAAAAAAAAAAAAAAAGATAAGATCTCAACTTGTTGTGTAGGCTCCACATTTTTACTAAAAACCATGGCAGTTTTTGCTTTATTCACTTTTTGTCCAGAAGCTTCTTGTTCTTAAACCTCTAGAATGTGTTGAATATTGAGATTTGCTTGCAAAGTAGCCCTACAAAATAATAAACTGTCATATGCAAAGAGCAGATGATTTAGCTTTGGAGAATCTTTGAAAATCTGAATTCCTTCCACCCCTCTGACAATTTCTGCTTGCTTCAATAGAGAAATAAGGCCCTCAGTGCAAAGAAGAAAAAGATAAGAGGAAAGAGGATCCCCTTGTCTTAATCCCCTAGTTGGAAATATAGGGCCTTTGGGGACCCCTTTCACCAAAACTGAAAAAGAAACTAACTTAACACACATCATAATCAACTTCCTCCATTTTTCAGCAAATCCCATCTTAATCATTATACAATCCAAAAAACTCCACTCTACTCGATCATAAGCTTTACTCATATCAAGCTTTAAAGACATGTACCCCTTCGTGGCTTGTCTTTTTTGCTTAAGGAAATGAACCACTTCATGAGCCCTACTAAAATATTATCAGTAATCAGCCTTTTTGGCACAAAAGTTGATTGAGTCATAGAGATGATCCTTGGTAACACAGCTTTAGATCAATTTGTCAGGACTTTCGAAATCAGTTTGTAAACTACAATACACAAGCTGATAGGTCTATAATCAGACACCATTTCAGGTTTATTCTTCTTAGGAATTAGAGAAATAAAAGTATGGTTCAAATTACTAACCATTTCCCCACTGTTAAGAACATGTAGAACTGCTTGAGTAACATCTCCTCCTACCACCTCACAATATTTCTGATAAAAAAGGGGAGCATGCCATCTGGTCCAGGAGCAGTTGTAGGATTCATCTGCAGCAATGCTTCTTTAACATCTATAGCTGTAAACTCTCTTAATAATTCAGAATTCATATCATCTAAAACTCTTCCATGTAAAGCATCTAAAAAATCCATATTGCCTTGTAGGGATGATGCAGTAAAAAGAGACTGAAAATAGTTGACAATTTCTGAATCTCTAGTAGTACCTGTTAGCCAAACTTCATTTTCATTTTTGATCTATGAAATAAAGTTTCTTCTTCTTCTCTGTGAAGCTTTTTGATGAAAAAACTTAGTATATTTGTCTCCATCCTTCAGCCATAAGGCTTTAGATCTTTGCCTCCACATGATTTTATCTCTTTCTAGCCATTTATTCATTTATGCTCTTGCTTCTTTATGCAAAGAAGAGTGAACATATTCAGGATCTGAGACTAGAAGTGAATGCATTCTGCTCCTAGCAGCCTCAATTTTTCTTTTGACATTCCCAAAGCTTCTCTTATTTCAAATCTTGAATCTCTCCCCATCTGACTTGATTTTCTTCATTAATAATTGCAAACCTGAGGGTCCAGATTCACTCTTCCTTGCTTCATCAATAACATGTTTGCATTCCTCAGTTTTGGTCCACATTGCTTCGAAACGAAAGATTTCCTGATTAAACTGAGCTGGGCAGTCTACTGGTTGTTTCATAGAGATTGCTAAGTGGTCAGAATAAGCAACAAGTACATGTTCCACCCCCCACCAAGGAAAGACTTCCCTCCATTCCATATTTGATAAAAAAAAATGATCCAATCTTTCTGATATGTTGTTTTGGTTGTCCCTTCCATTCCACCATGTGAATTGAGGCCCTTTAAAACACAAGTCAATGAGTTCACAATCCTGAATAACAGATCTAAAATCTTCAATTAGCTTGCTATCTCTATATCTCCCACCTCTCTTTTCTCCATCATGAAGAATCTCATTGAAATCTCCTGCAATATGCCAAGGTTGACCTGCATCCACTCTAATAGATCTTAGCAATTCCCAAGTTTCTACTCTTCTAGCAGCAACAAGCTGTCCATACATCCCAATAAAAAGCCAACTAATATTTCTATTGTTTTATGCTTTACTCCTTATTTCTATATGAATATGTGACTTTGAATACTGCAGGATCGTGAGATCAATCTAAGACTTCCATAATAAGGCCAAACCACCCCTTCTACCTTCATTACTAACAACTAGACAATTTGAAAAATTCAAACCAAACTTTATTCTTTCCATTCTACTAACATTTAAACGGGATCTTCTCTTCGTACTAAATCACAAAGGGTACCAATTCCCTGTGGGTTCCCAAGCCCACGGGAAATCCAATTTACAATATTCATGGTGCCCGGCAAGGCTATGAGCCAGCCTCTGCCGATACCAATTTTTTAGCATTGAGATTCAAACCTGTCTCATCAGGTAAGGGATCACCCACCTTTTTAGTAACCTCATGCATTTCAATTCTTTTTCCCCCATTGAGTGGCATTTCTTCTGAGTCGAGCTTGGCAACAACACACTTTCTGCTTTTAATGGAAGGTCCAATAACATGTAAAGTAGCAGAAGAGTGAGCTTAACATTCCATT